>JACEEZ010004076.1:0-14706 GCA_016584305.1 Chionoecetes opilio | reverse complement strand
TCGAAAAAAATGATGTATCTTTGTCATGTTCCCCCTTCTTAACTGCATCTCTTGGTTTACATCGGCATACTGCCCTCACAACCTCTTGTTTGAACATTATCAAAAAGCGGAAAAAAAAATTTATTTTGGGCTTTTCCCTTCTTATAACTGCATCCTTTGCTTACATGGGCCTTCCTCAGTGGCCAAGTGTCAGCCTGGCGCTGGTACCCGGCCCTTGCTCTGTTCCCGTGCGGCCATGTCACAGGGTCATTTTTCCCGCAATTTTGGTATTTTGTACCATTGGATGCCTGACACCGGCACTCTTGGCAAAAATTGGAGGGGCGATGATGTCCCCTGCCCAGTACGGGCATCTTTGTTTACTCTTGGGCAGCCGACGCTAATTTGCCCCAACTACAGGTTGCCAGACCTCCCTCTCTGATACCCGCATGACATTTTTTAGGGCTTATAACTTAAAAACGTTGCTCTCAGAACACTTACCTGTTTTGGAAAGAAATTTCTAAAAAAAAAAAATAAAAAAAACATATTTCTCGTAAAATTTCCATTTTTTCTGTGTAGGCTTTTTGTTGTGGCTTTGGCGGCAGGATAGCTTTATCTTAGGCCTATATAGCTTGTGTGTATGTTGTTTTGTTTTTTTTCCTTTTGTTTTGTTTTTCTGCAGGAGCACCCGGGGTAAAAGGGCCCCTATAAAAAATAGGCCACCTGTAATATCAAGAAAAGACAAGTATCGCTTCGTTGGGGGCCGTACTATTAAAACCTTCCCCCCCGGGCGGGCGATCGCCTGCCGAGCTCCGCAGGCAACGCCACCCTGGGAAAACCCTTACTTTAAACATGGTTACCCCAACCCGGCGAACGCCAGGGTTGGCGGACGTAGTGTTCCCCAGCGCTAACCTTCTCCTATTCTCGCTCGATCTGCGAAATGGCGCTTAAATCGCGGGAAATTCAATTTGTTTACTTTTCAGTCGACCCCAAGCTACGGTGACATGCTGCTCTCTTAAAGAAACTCCTTATCCACTGTGGATAAGGGATGCTCTTTGACCTATCAAGGAGTATATTGAGGGCATAAATGCAAAACTCCCAAATTTATATCCGTGTTTTGCCTTGTAGCACTCTTTTTCCGGACAGTACTGTTTTTTAAATAATTAAATTCGTTATCACTGAACAAAACGAGTAATAATATGTCATATGCTCCAAAGGGCATTGGTTTTAACCCCTTTTAAAGCTTATTTACCCAACCGTGAAAAGATGGGTATTAGTTGGGTAGTGGGCTCCAAAAAGTCTAGGATTCCCCTTACCTCATTTACATACGGTACTCCGTAGTATATTGGTTAGCACGCTGGGGCTCAAACCGAGAAGCCCCGGGGTTAACCCCCGGGGGGAGAAAAGATAGATGGGTGGTTTTTCTAAAACCCGATCCCCTGTCCACCCACAGTAAAATGGGTCCCGGTGTTACGGGGTTTGGACCCCCCTCCCGGGGTGGGGGCTTCATCCAACAACTAATTGTCGCGGTAGATACTACGGCTCGAGGATTATCCTCTAAACAAAAACTTCCGTGTAAAATTATTCATTATGAATATTTGAACCCCTTTCCCATGGTGAAATTTGAATAATAATGGTGTTACATTCTACCGAAAACTACCGTTATTTCACCATAAACTGTTAAGTTAATTTAAATTAAATTTGGGTTAGAGGGGGGGTTTGGGTTTTTAGTAACAATATAAAGAAAAAAAGAAATTATCAATACTAGGGCAGTGCGAAGCGGAGCAATAAGTTTTGCGGGCGGGGGGGGGCACCCCCCCCCTGAAAAAAAACATTTTTTTCCGACAAAAACGAGTGCCAGATTATTAAAAAACACTCAAAACTATTCAGGAAAACTAAGTTTCGCCCTCAAAATAGTAAATGCCCACTTCCGAAATTTCCCAAAAGTATTCGATTTTTTAAATTTTAAACTCTCTCATACTTATTAACGGCAACAATTATCATATACTTCCTATGATATTATAAAGATCAATCCCCCTTTAAACCTAAATAAACAGTCGTCATAACTTCCAGTAATTGTATTATTAAATAAAATTTTCCCCGTTTAACCTAACATGCAGCATTGATCATACTTCCAGTTCGTATTAAGATCATCACTTTTAAGGGGGATTTGGGCCCTTTTTTAAAGGGTTTAAAAAATGTGGGTTTAGGTTTGATCAAAAAGTAGGGGTTGGTTTGAGTCAAAAGGGAGGGACAAATTTTTTTTTATCCATAGGTTACAGGGTGTTTCGTACAAAAGTTTTTTCGTAGCCTTTTTGTTATTTGTTTCGTACACTGACTTTTAGTTTTTTTCGTACATTCGTGATGTTTTTTCGAAACTCTATTTTCAACTCTGGGGCTAGTGACGAACATATGGTTTCATATAGATATAAAACAACTTTTTGTGTACAAATCTACGGGTTACGAAAAAACTTGGTAAAAACTGACTGCACCCCCCCCTATACCTCTCCTTCCTACAAAAAGCATCTTTTTCCTAAAAGTGTGATTTGCGAGGGAAACCCCATTGAATAATTTTTTCTCAGAATTTTTTTAGTAAACAAACCATTCATCATTTACCTACACCCCCACTTAACTGCACAACTATCAATTTTTTCCAGTATTATTGAAAAATTAAAATATCGTTCACCACTTAACCTAACCTCTACCACTATCAGATACTTCCAGCGGGATAAAAATCATTAAATAGTTCACACTTAAACCTAACTGCCAAAAATCAATCATATTTCCCAAAGGCAATTGTGATATAATCATTTAATCTCATTCACCACTTAAAAATACAAAGACAAAACAATATATAGGTTTGTGATATTAAAATTAGGAAATGTTTTCAGTATTTTTTTTATTACCAAAAATTTTTTAAATTCCAACTCAGTCTCGCTCAGGAAAAAATCTAGGCTGTCTTTCTGTTTTCTTCTTTCACAGTTTTCTTGGGAAATCTGATCCATTCTGTTTTGGGGCTGGATCAAGCACTTCATATCTTTAAAATCTAGCAGTGCGCCATAATCTGGAAAAAAATAATGAAACATTAAAAAACCTAACTTCATTTTAAAAACTGTAAGGGTTTTAATCAGAAAAATAAATCACCCCAAAAATAAGTATCAATAAATTCAAACATATTTTAAAAAATATTTATGCAAGTTTCGTTTCCCCAAAAAAAAATAAAGCGCATAAATGAAAAATTTTGTTAGGTTTTGAATACAAGGGGGGCCGGGGGGGCACATCCCCTATTATATCAGTAGGGGATTGTTCAAAAGTGAGTATTGATTTAAAATCTATTTTCGCTTCTAATTGTAACAAAAATTGTAACTCATTCATTTCATCGATTTAACCAATAAATAAAAAGGGATAATATTTTTCACTAGGACCGAATTCCCTACACATTTGGGGGCTGGTTTGTTTTCCTTTTGTATTTTTAGGAAACTTTTTCTCAATGAGCTTCCATCGCAAATAATTACTTTTTGGGGATATAATATAACATCCTATTTTTGGGAGGAAAAGACATGTTTATGTCACCTCCCCTTCCTCTTGTGACCTGACACCCCATTCTTCCCCTTTCCCCGGACACTTTTTAATGAGGATTTGACTTTGTTAGGTTAAAACATGGGTTAGGTTAGTGAGTGTATCACCCCCTAGGAAGGGGGGTGTATGGGGGGGGATGCAGTCAATTCGTTCCCAAGTCATTTTGGCCCAGTAGTTTGTCACCAAAAAAAATTGTTTCGTAGTTATATGAAACCATAGTCGTTTCGTACAATCACTCAGAGTTGAAAGTTACTATAGATTACGAAAAGACACACGTTGTACGCAAAAATCAAAAACAGGTATTTAAAAAAATAAAAAAACCTGGGTACGAAACCCCTGTAAAAGTAGGGTTAGGGGTTTTAATTTTTATATCTCCTTATGTTTCAGGGGGGTTTCGTACCAGGTTTTGTTAGTTGTTTGACAAATGATTTTGGTTTTTTCGTAATACGTGATGTGTTTTCGTAACCTATAGTAAATTCAATCTGAGCTGAGTGACGAAAAGACTATGGTTTATATAGCTACGAAAAAAACTTTTTGGTCCCACTAATCTACTGGTGTAGAACAACTTGTGAACGAAATGACTGCACCCCTTCCCCTACACTCCCCTTCCTACTAAAAGCATCTTAACTCCGAAAGTAGTGATTGCGAGGAAACCTTTAGAGAATGTTTTCGAAAACTATTTAAGGGAAACCAAAAAACCCTACTCTCAAAGGTTAAGAATTCTGGTCCCATTGTAAAAAAATTTTCCAAATAAAACTAAATTTTGTGTCGGGAGAACCTTTATAACCGTCTCCGTGTAATGATGAGGTCAGAGGCCTTGACATAGCTCAAAGTAAAGACGCCCAAACCAAACATAACCTGAATTTTACAAAATAACACATTTAAATTTTATCTGATATACAACAGAAATAAAAAAATTTTAGTGGCGGGGGCACAATGATATCATAGTCACGTCTCATGAAATTCTTATGAGGGGGAGAGGCCTCTTATGCTTGTGTAAAACGCCATCACCCAAAAAAATCCCAAAGATCTTTATTGCAATATGGGGCCCTAACCAAAATTATATTGGACGAAAAAGGCAAAATACACTCCCTCGGGGGGGGGGGGGGGTGAGGTGTCTGGGGCTGTCACTGCGTGGGAAATCGATGGTGTTTTTAAAAAAAATACATGACTTATTTTCCATGAAAGAACTTGCCTACACATTTTACCGTCACAATGGTTTTCCCATCTCATAAATGCTTAGTAGTATTGTAAAAATTATAAACTGAATGCAAAAAATGTTGTCGCCCGGTGAGAGGGAGTCTCACCAGAACTCACGTTGCCAGGCTTCCAAAGCTTCTCCTTCGCCACCCCGGGGGAGCAGCGCCTGGCGGAGCGCTCGTGGGGTTTTAAAAATAAGAAAAAACTGAGCGCCTGGCGAACGCTTTTGCCAACCCCGGCGAAAGTTTTAAAAGTGGCCCCAAGGGGGCCAGTTAAAGTCCCCTTTCCCTTTCCCCGCGGCCCCGCACGACGAGTTCTCTCGCTACACGGGGAAACCATGGAACTCGAACCTTTTGCGGCTTTTCCCCTTTGTGTAGTCCCGTCACGGTAAAGGGTTTGGGATTCGGAAGGGTAAAATTTCCGCGTCGTGCGCTACGCGCCCTCATCTCTCCCATGGGGTTTTTTTACTCGTATCCACAGCAGAGTCCAGACAAGAACAAGAGTCTTTTTTATCCCATTATTAAGGTAACCCTCTCTTTGACTTTTTTACTTTTTAGCGTGTTTTAACGAAGTCATTCTTTGCGCATACTATAAAGCTTTGCTAATATGCTTTGCTTGTAGAGTTGCGGAAAGGAAAGAAAAGCATGTGGAAAAAACTTGTGCAGCCTCACGGCATTTAAAATTCCTTATGTTTTTATTACTTTGGCAAATGCCGCTTTTCTGTAGAGGAAACTTTCTGCACTGCTCTGATTTTGTAGTTGGCGAATTGTGGCAAAGATTTGGTTTTTTTAATTTTGCCATTTGTGTGGAGGGTGAAGCCCGCGGTTATTTCGTTTTAGTGCAGCCCTCCCAGATAATATATCATACATAATTAATTGTGTAGATCTCGTCTTTCTGGTTTTTCCCATACCCCTCATGGGTACCTGGAACGTCACCGATGGGGAATTTCGCCGACGCGGCGAGTGTTCCAATTTTTCACGTCGGCGAGTATTAATTTTCCACGTGGGCCTTTTTCCCTTTTTTTGGGCGACAGTTCCATTTCTTGATTTTTATTATTATGACCCAATTTTGTTAAAATGGACGAGGACTGCGGGGGTTTTTTCGGGACAGAAATTTTATCCGGTGTATACCCAATGGGGCCCGCCTACGGAATATAAGTAACTTTTGGGGGTTATAGTGGGTTTAGTTTAGAAACTTTTAGGGGGTAGGGTAGGGTTGGGTTTGTAACTTATATGAGGTTAGGTTAAAAATTTTGGTGATAGGGGAGGTGGGTTTAGAATTTTTGGGGTTTATAGTGAGGTTGGGTTTAGAAACTTTTGGGGGTTATGGAGGGTTAGGTTAGTAACTTTTGGGGGGTTATAGTGAGGTTAGGTTAGTATTTTAGTGAGGTTAGGTTAGAAAACTTTTAGGGGTTATATGGGGTTTTTTAGAACTTTTGGGGGGTTATGGGGGTTGGGTTTAGAAACTTTTAGGTGTTATAGTGATGTTTTCACCAGTCACAAGACGCGATGATGTCAAAACATTTTATTAACAAAGGTTCGACCTAAAAAAACACTAGATCAAAAAATGAACAAGATAATTACAATACCTTTTTCAATTAAATACATACAATGCAAAAACCAATACATAAAAAACAATGTATAAAAATTCAATACTCCACAATGCCCCACTAAAAACAGCGCACCACCTCAGTCAAAGTTTCCATGTTGCCGGTTCCCCGCCCGGGGGTGATGATGGCTCGCTTTACACACACAAAGTGAAGCCCCCACCCACAATTCCCCGAAAAAATTCCCCAAAAAAGCAAACATTTAAATAGCAAGTATATCCACTAAAAAAAACATCCTGTGTCAGGCCCCCAGTCTATACGACTTACATCACAAATCCGTTATGAAAATAATAGATGTATTCACAAAAATACAAAACAAATATATAAATCAAAACTTACATCAATGCCCCCCTAATAACAGCGCACCACCTCAGCCTAAGTTTCCATGTTGCCGTGTTCCCCCCCTGGGGGGACTGAGGTTTGCTAGATAAACACACCTTACATAAACACAAATGTGGGTGTGGCTGACACCCCACCCATAATTCCCTAGTTTTACAAATTAAAAAGACAGCCCTTTTAACAAAAATAACCCTTTTCCTAATAGCAATAATCTATTTTATCATTGTAATAATTAAAAGCTTAACCAACTCCTATTTACAATACACTCCCCCCACCAATATAGACATACACCATCATGTTAAATTTGTTCATCTACAGGCAAAATCACAACCAAACGATGCACAAACGCTTTACCAGAATGCTTTTTTCACGTATTTATTACCTGGTTTCTGATTTATAACGCCCCAACATCTCTTACTTTGCCTCACTACCGGTTCAGCCGATACTTCCTGCCATCTTCCAGCTTCCCCTTTCTGTTTTCTTTTGTACAAAAAAATATCACCTGGCTGCATGTTTCTCCCCTATTGCCACTTTGCCTAACAACTAATGGGGAAAATAAAACCCGTTGCCATTTCTTCCAAAAAAAGGACACAAACGCTCAATGAAGTTCAACCTTTCCTAGTTCCTGGTTCCCTTTCCCCAAACCACCTGGAGCTTTATTGCTTGTTCTTTTCCCCAATAAGAGATCATTAGGGCACAAATAAAATTCCCCGATCAAGGTTTCTTCCTGGCTTTACCCCCTCGGGCTTTTATTTAATAGGTAGCAAATTAAATAAGGCTGTTTTGGGGTTCCCCAAATGATAAAATGTTGTCTCCTATGGCTAAAACCATTCCCCCTTTTTTCCAACTTTATAAGGGGTTCACTACATCCTTTCCCACGGGGCATCTGCAAATTTTTAAAGACCCCCCGCATCCCTTCACTACCCCCAAATCTCAGGATTTTAAGCCCGGGTTCCACCCCTTTCCCCATAGCTTTTAAACTCCTTTTTTTGGCGGCCACAAACTGAGTCCCTCCATCTGAATGCCCATCCCGGAAAAATCCCCTTTTTGCTACAAAATTTTCTAAAAGTTTTTAAAAAATTTTTCCCCGGTATCATATCCCTCAGCCCAGTTTCTAGGAAAACCCGCCCTGCTAGCTAGACATTAAATATAAACCCCCATAACCTTTAGTTTTTGTCCGGCGCTTTACTGTGTCCTTCCCCAAAAAATGGCCCCAAAATAAGTCTATAGCAATGCTGTTAAAAAGGGGGGCCCGCAGGTTGTAATCCCCTCACTGGGAAGTTGCCCCAAAGGTTTGATTTCCCACAATTTTTGTAAAGGTTTCTACATGTAACACATTTTTTTCCCTTTCGGGATTTGTTTAAAATTTCTTGCCCCTGGTCCCCAAAAAATTTGGTCTAAACTTAGCCAATGAAATTTCCACTCCTGCTATCTATACTATGAATTGCTGGATTTAAAAATTTTTTGTAAATTTAGGATTAGAAAGGAAGGAAAAAAATCTATCCGGGGTTCCCATTTTGTTTTTTAAACCAAATTTGGGCCTTTCTCTACCTACTAAAATTTGGGGACCCTTTTAATCCATTCCGGGGCCCCCCGGGCCTTTGATACCTAGTTTTCCCAAACATCACATATAACTTTTTTTAATTCTTTAATCAACCATTTTTCCTGTTTCCTTTTCACTAATTCCCCACCGGGTTTTTTTGAATCCCCCCTTTCAAAGACCTTTTCCTTTTGAAGGCGGGAAAAATATTTACAATGGTTCAAAATAAAATTTATTGTACACAAAAGGGGGCGAAAAGTCAACCTTTTTGAAAATTTAAAATCAGTCAGTATTTTTTTCTTTGCTTCAAAATTTTCCATTACTCCCTCCTTTTCTTTTCCGGGAAATTCCTTTCACTTTTTTGTTTAAAGGGGCCAAATCTCAGTGGCTAGAAAACAGATTTTCGGGGACCCCTTTGCCCACAGAATCATAACCAAGCTCATTGGGAGGGGACATGCCCTAGTTGTCATGTCAGCCGGATTACGTTGGGGAAACCCCACCACCATTCATTAGGACCCTTTTTAAAGTTTGGATTCTGCTATCTTTGGGGCCCAAAAAAGTTCCAAATCCATAAGTTTCCCTTTTGTTTTTGAGACCTGACAATAGATGGGGCTAGAATATGGAAAACCAGGGGAAATTTCCCCTTTCTACTTTTTTTTCAATGAATTCTCGAAACCTAAAATGCAAAAAACTGCGCCACAAAGTTCTAGTTGGGTAAGTGACGTTATTTTGGAGCTATTCTTTTTTTTAGCTCCCAAAGATTCCACATGAAGCCCTGTTACCCCCCCGAAGCCCCCCTTTGATAAAACAAAAAGTCCCAAGTTTGCTACGGGCATGGGAAAAACCCAAAACCCAAACATGGGGTTTCCCCAACGGGCACCCACCCTTTTTTAAACACATCTTTTGGAATTCCAATGCTGTTAAAAAATACATACCCTTTAAAACAAGGTTTTCCACTTTTTATACATGCAGTCGGGCAGGGGGTCACCCCAACCCTTTAGTTCTTTTCCCTTTAATCATTCTTCCATATTTTCCCCTTGAGACATTTAATTCTCGCATAAATTTATTTTGGATTGAACTTTTAAAGGGTTTTTTAGCCCAATGGATCATAGGACTGATGCCGTTTGCCCTTAATACCATTCTTTTCGCCCAGCTGATTTGGGAAAGGCCCATAGTTAGTCAGCCACTTCAATATTTGGCCCAAAATTGTATACTTTTTTGTATTTATTTGAAAAATTTTTTTTAAAACCTAAAAAATTGAACTTGCCCTCTTTTTTTTTCCAATATAATCCAAATTTTTTTTCCTTCTTAGTGCCCAAGAAATTGCCTTTTTCTCTCAACCTTCATTTCTCCAAAAATTATCCAGGGGTTTTTATTTAAATCCTCCTCCCCAAAAGGATCCTTTAAATTTTCCCTTGAATTATAGATTTTGTTCAGATGTTGTGTGTACGGGACTGAAAATGCCCTTTCTCATATAAAATTCTTAAAAATCTTTTGGCTCCCCGGGAACCCTTGAACTCATTTCGGCCGTGCGGCGTGAGCCTCATGGCATTACCCCACTAGGTCTGTTTAAAAAAGTAAAAATGTGAAAAACCTAAGGGTCGGGTTTTCTATTAGCCCTCCTTTACCCACCCCAGAAAAACCAAAGGGTTTGGTGCTGACTAACTAAAAAAATTTCCCACATTTATACATTTTAGCAATTCTCCAAAAAATAGTTTCCCTTTTCTTGTCTAAACCTCAATAGTATACCCAAGCATATTTTTTTAAAAATGTCACCCCCCCCTTTGCCCATTTAATCATTTATGACAGGGCCCATGTATGCTGATGAAGATTTGATACAATTCTCAGAGGATACTTGAGGACCGGGGCTTTAATCTTCAGGGGTGAGGAATTTTATTTGAACTGGACCTGTGTGATAACATAACCTTTTGGTTAAAGGGTTACGGGCTATTTTCCGTTGACCAAAACCTTCCTCTCTTCTTGGTAAGCCTTGAATATTCTGACCCAAATTTTTCCAGATTCTTTTTTCGGTAGAATCAAGCGGGGCAAAAGCCCGGGACTGATTTTGGCAACAAACGGGGATCTTTTACCCAGGGATATTTTTCAGCCCAACCCGTTTCCCCTTTTTGGATTATGACTTAACCCTTTGGTTTTAATTAAGTTTAATTCCCTTTTTTTCCTAATGCTTTTATGAGTTTGCCCCAATCAAAAAAAAAAAACCCCCCAAAAACCCCCCACATTTAAAAATTACCACATTTGGGATGCAAATGTACCTAGTTTTTCCCCACTCCCAAAGGGAAGGACCCAACTGTTGGCCAACCCAAAGCTTTGGCCAAAATGTTTTGTAAATTTACATTTAATTCACATGTGATATGAAGAATGCGTACTCTGGTACTACTGCTTATTTTACTTTCTTTTGCAGTTTAATGATGGGTGAGAAACCACGCAAAAAATCCCAAATTGATTTTTTCATTAACTGCCAAATTCCCCCTAGGGTTTTCTTACAATAGGTTTGTAAAGGCCCCAGTTATCTGGGCCAAATAACCATTTCCCCCCCCCCTTTTTTACCAATTGGCCTTTTAATATCTGGGGTTTTAAAACTCCAAACAACCCTTTTCAACCTTATCGGTGGGTTTTTTTTAGCTACTTCTGCTGTTTTTTCATTAATTTTCCCCAAAGCAAGGGCCTCCAAAAATTTTACCTTGATCATCAATTAGAGGGAAACCAAAAAATTCCTTCCTTTTAAATTTTTATAAAATTACCTTTTTTTTTTTGTCACAGCTAAATTCCGTCTCTTCCCCTTTAACCCTAGTTGCCCTTTGCCATCCATGGGGTTATCATGGCACATTAAAAATCCAGGGTCCCCCCAATGTTGTAAATGTTGGTTCTTACTCCTAACTTGCTGATCATAAAAAGAACCCCATCATAGGAACAAAAGGGTTTTTTTGTGGCTTTCCTGGGATACGTAGGGGAATTGCTTAAATTGAACAATTAAAGCAATAAAATGGTGATTTTAACTCCCCCAAACGCCTGTCTTCCTATCCTCACCTCACACATTTTTCTGTTAGGGGAGTTATTACTTGATGTCCTATGTGTAAAAAACAGAAACAGACTTTTCACCACAATTTTCAAACTTATCCCGATTGTTTTAAACCCATGAAATCCCGCATTTTTGTAATATCATGAGTGTCCCGAACATGGGAAACCCAAAATTTTTTTTGCCCTTTACCCTTTCATTGCCTTGTTTTTTTAACCGCTTAGAATTAGTTCCAAATCGTGGACTTTGGGCTGTCCTAAACCCCAAATTTGATATAAGATCCGTCATATTTCGAGTCCCTGTTAACCATACATGGGATCATTTGTTTTTGATGAGATTCCTGGCTTTCGTGCAATTTTTTAATCGCTGCAACTAAATCGTTACTTTTGGGGGGGGTTTTCCCCACTCCAAATTATGAATCATTGCCCTTTTAACTCGATTTTTTACCCTCAAATCGTCTCCATTTTTACCCAAGGGCTCTCTTCTCACGTAGTAAAAAATTTTAGAAATTTCCCCCAAAAAATTTACTACGTCTGTCAATCCTGAGCTAAACAAAACCCAAACACGCTTCGGGGTTAGAGGGAAAAACTTTCCACTTGTGTCACCATATAGTAGTGTTTTATTTCTGAAGAAAGAAACCCTCCTTTTCAAGTCTAAAAACCAAAAATGGGTTTTACTGGTTTTTACCCTATCAACAAACTTCTTAGGGTTCCTTTCCCCTTGGGTTTTAGGACTTTTTCTCCCCTTATGAATGCAAACTTTATTTTCACTGAATCACCAAATTATTTTCCAAGCGCTCAACCATGTCCCCCTAAAATGTCCCCACACCCCTTTCCCCCCGGTAGTGCATCCCAATCAAAACAAATTTCCCGAGCCCTATGGATCCTTTACCATTTTTATTGTCACAAGTTTTCAAAATCTTTACGAAAAGTAGGGTAAAACTCTGGTATTCCCACTGAATTTTCGAGGGCCCCCCCGTGACTTTTACTTTCACACGAGTACCTTGTTTGTCCCTTTTTAAAAATTTGATATGTTTTTAAAAGCTTCGGTGTTTTTCAGATTAAAACCCCCTTTAAGTTTTAAATTTAATGCTCAGCTTTTTCAAATTTACTTTGATAGTCCTCTTGCTTTTGTCCCCAACCCAACACCCAAAATGGTCGGGGCGACCCTTCAACCGCCCTGAACGCCTCACATACCTCATCAAAAATTGGGTTTCAAAAATTTCTTCCCGGGTTTGTCTGCCCCAAATGGAAATTTTTCCCAAAAACTTCACTTTCCCGGTTTAACTTGGATTTGGGCCGGGGGGGGGGGGGGGGCGCTGTTTCTTTACTCCCCCATGTTTTCGGTTTGTCGTGAGTGATGTCGGGAAAAGTTTCCCCAGTCAAGGGGACGCAGCATGATTTTCACAACAGTTTATTGAAAAAAAGGTTTTGACCTGGAAAAAAAAAACTCAGATCAACAGACTGAACAAGATACATTACAATCCTATTTCAATTTTAAAAACAACCCAAAGCATAAACTACAATACTAAATACAAGGGATATAAAACAAAACTCACATCAATGCCCCCCTAATACACGCACCAACCCCAGTCCCTAAGTTTCCATGTTGGCCCCTTTTCCCCGCCTGGGGGTGATGATGGGTCGCTTTACACACACAAAGGCTGACAGCCCACCCCCAATTCCCAGAAAAAAATTCCTCAACTGAAGCAACACATTTAAATAGCAAGGGAAATCCACTAAAAAAAACCCCTCCCCAGTTCAGGGCCGCCAAGGGCTATAAAGACTTCACCCCCCAATCCGTAATGAACCTTAAAAAGTATGTATTCCAAATAAAACAAAAACACCAAAAATATAAAAACAATACTTAATCAAAGCCCCACTAATAAAAGCAAAACCAAAAACAGTCACTAAATTTCCCTGTTGCCGTTTTTCCCCGCTGGGAGTGCTGATGGGTTTCTAATAAAAAACACCCTGACATAAACACAAGTGTGGGTGGGGGCGACACACCCCCAAAATTTCCCCTAGTTCAAAAAACAAGACACGCCTTATAACAACAATATCCCCATTACCAAAATAGCAAAACCCTTTTTATCTTGTAAAAATAAAATGCATAAACCAACTCCATTTTTAAATACAATAAATTTAGTTTTTTTTAAAAATTGAAGTATACACCCTTTTTATAGTTTAATTCAAACCCCAAAAATAGCTTACATAACTACATTTCTGATTTTTGCAACATCAAAATTTAAAAAAATTATTGTAAAGTAGTACTTTTAGCTTTTTACTATAAATTTGTTATTAAAACAACGGTTTTTTTCAGTGTTTTAATGTTTTTTTCAAAGGCTGAAAACCCTTCAAATTTGACAATTTTTCCGCCCAGTTTTGAAAAGAAATATTATATTGGAAAATTAGTTTTTGTAAAAAATTGCGATTTTAATTACTATAAAAATAAAGAGAATTGGAATTTGTTGGATATATTGGTATATTGAAAAAGTTTTTCATATTTTCTTTTAACCTGTTCTTTTAATTTTAACAACCTTTTTCCTTATTTCAATGCATATACTACAACACATTGTAGGTTTCATAAATAGCTACTATGAATTGTATGTTTCTTAAATTAAGTATATACGCCTTTTTTTTGATATTTGCATGTATATTTCTTTACTAATACAAAACTTATATTTGCAAATTTTAAAAAAACTAATACTAAAAAAAATGTATTTTTTATGCTATTTACTTTTCAATTTTAATTTTTGATTTACATGTTTGACTAGCAGGACTTTATTCAGTAAAATTTTTACATTTTATTTTAATATGTTAGTCTAAAAATGGATAGATTTATTTAAAAAAGGCCCCTTAGTTTTAAAATGTGATAATTTCTGAAAAAAGTCCTTTAGTCAAAAATGGATTATTTACTGAAGAAAGTGCCCGTTATCAAAAAAAGGATTAATTTACTGAGAAAATGCCTGTTAGTCAAAAATGTGATAAAATTTTCGAAGAAAGTGCCCGTTAGCGAAAAATGGGACACATTTACTGAAAAAAGTTATGGGAAATAAAATTTTATTTTTTTAACCCGGAGCCCAAATTATAACTTTTTTAATCTTAACCTGATACTTCCTTCACCCAAAATAGCCTAACATATGCATCAAACATTATAAAATCAAAAAAAAAAAACAAAAACCACCCAGTTAGGGGAGAAAATACTCATGACTAAAAAAGGGGAAAGGAGTGTTGGGGGGGCTAATCACAATGTAGTGTATGTTCTTTTGATCATCTACACTTTTTTACCCTTTTTAGTCCCCCTTGGGGGTGTACCTCAGTCCGGTTTTCCCGCTGCCCCCCCCCACATTAAGTGGGGAAAAAAAATATATTTTAACAAAAATAAAAGATTTTAAAAAAATTTAAAAGGGGGAAAAAGTTGGGAAAA
>JACEEZ010004075.1:37500-50000 GCA_016584305.1 Chionoecetes opilio | reverse complement strand
TTCCCCTTTCTCTCTTCCCTCCATACTCTAGCTCTCTCCTCTCCTCTCCTCACCAAGTGCAGAGGGATAAAGTTTTGCTCTGAAATTGAACGGCCACGTCAGCAGTTTTCGTCCCAATGTGCTCCAACCAGGCTTTTGGCGGCCCCTTCCCTTCATTTTTTCACCTTTTCTTTATCTCTCTTTCTCTTTGTCTCATTTCTTTTTGGGAGTAAAATTTTCAGGGTTTTATATTTTCTATGCGTTATTTTATCGGGAGTTTTTCTCTTTTTTTTCTCTTTTTGCCTATGTATTGTTTTATTTTCTGGGTGTTATTCTTTCGTTTTTTTCTTAGTTTTCTCGTGTTTTTATAGTATTGTATGGTTCGCTTTTTTCGTATCAGTTAGTATGTTTTTGTATTTTTGGGGGAATATTTGCTGTTGTTTTATTGTTTTGTTGTTTTGTAGTAGTGGTGGTGGTGGTGGTGGTGATAGTGGCAATGATAGTGATTCGTATTATATAGTAAGCGTAGCAGGAAGGATGATCGCAACGATGATGATGATAATGGTGATTCTCATTTCGTCACCATCACCTTTTAATTATGGACAAACATTCACTACCGTCAATAACACTATAGTCGACACTGCTCTAATGTCGCCAGGCGCCATATATTACGAATTTTAGAATTGCTACAGACGTGTATGTGCCACTAAAGACAGGTACATGATATAAATTACTGCATGTGCATGCCTCTTTAGTGGCACATACAAGTCTGTAGTGATGCTAAACTATGTGATATATGGCGCCTTCTGGCATTAATGCAGTGGCGACTATAGTGTTATTGATGGTAAACATGCATAGATAAGATATCACTGTAATTTGTTCACCTGTACAATATATCTCGTAATTCTTACCAACTCTATCATAACTTTTTAAGAATCTAACGTCGAAAATAGAAAAAGACATGTTTACTTTATCTTTTTAATCTCCATTTTAGAAGTGTTCACCGCCAATCACCAGCTTTTTGTTATTCTCGATTGAGCAGCTTGATAAATACACCCACGACCTTTTTCTTCCCCATGACCTAGATTACCTGATGTACTAAGTATCCTGACCTCCCAGTAGACACACCTGACAATGGACAGGTAGAATCAAGAATACTGTATTATCTGTAACATTCTGTGAGGAACACTTTTTCTTTAAACATAATAAATAAGTATTCCTGCGTCAACCTAAAATGCCACTCACAATACTAGCCTTACCTCCCTTTTTGAAATATATTCTAATATAAACTTAGACTGACAACAAGGGAATTTTTTTCTTACGTTTATGTTAATCTGCCCAAAGCCAGTCTAACAATAAGTGATCTTTTTCTCACGATTATCACCTGCCCTAAGCCAGTCTATGACGTAAAAAAAAGGCTATTTCCCGATCACCTGTCCAGTAATCTCTGGTTTTTCTCTCTCACAACTTTAGATTCTCACCCTGCAAACCTTTCAGCTCATCATATTCATCACGCCTCCTCTGCCTTGTCATGCCGTGTTCATAATGTTATTTCCGTCATCTGTATTGTCGCTCCTGTGCCGCC
This sequence comes from Chionoecetes opilio, assembly GCA_016584305.1. Taxonomy (NCBI): domain Eukaryota; kingdom Metazoa; phylum Arthropoda; class Malacostraca; order Decapoda; family Majidae; genus Chionoecetes; species Chionoecetes opilio. Next base: position 48,436 of record JACEEZ010004075.1, on the reverse strand, counting down.
TTTGAACCAGCCAAGCGGAGAAGCTCTGACATTATAACTTAAGTGGAGAGACCCGAGGCAGTGGTGCTTTGTGTTGCATTGATTGTGCTGTCGCCTCACAAACCATTTATGTACAGCGTGTTAGCGAGGTCTTTCTGCCGGGCGTGGAACCGTATATTTCACACACTTTATATAACCCAAGAGTTTCGTCAGCCTTGGTTGTATTCAGGTATTTGTCCCCATTAAAAGTGATGAAGGTGTGGCCGATAAGTATTGTAGCTATTATTGACGCTCATGTACTTTATATTGAGGGATTGAAATATGCCTCACCTGTTTTGTATTTCCTAAATTAATAACAGGTATCAAATTCTTAATCTATCAAACTCTCCTTGTGCTTTTTTGTAGCGGTCAGGTAAATACGAGTATGTCCCTATCATTTGCGTTCTTTTGTTGTTTTCTTTCCTTTCATTCAATCCTGATAAGATGCCTCGCCATCGCCTCTATTTCGCTGATCACATACACACACACACACACACACACAAACACACACACACACACACACACACACACACACACACACACACACCACACACACACACACCCACACACACACACACAACACAACACACAACACACACACACCACACACACACACACACACACACACACACACACACTCACACCACCACACACACACACACACACACAGACACACACACGCGCGCGTACACACACACACACACACACACTTCCACAAGACACAAGAGTACTCCGTAGCGAAGTGGTTAGCACGCTCGGTTCACAACCGGGAAGTCCTGGGTTAGATCCCCGGGCGGAGCGGAAAAAGATGGGCGGTCTCTTTAAAACCCGATCCCTTGTCCACCCAACAGTGAATGGGTATCGGGTGCTAGCCGGAGATGTGTCTTGCTTTGCGGGGTGGTGGCTTCCCCCTAGAACACTTCTTGTCCGCTCTTTTTCACTTTTTCAGATTTTTCTAATATTTTTGAACGAAACAGGATTGGGTCAAGGTTAAGGTCTTTACAGCTTGAATTCCTTCTCTGGTAAAATTTAACACAACCTTTTCGGCAAATATAATATATCCTTTTTTTATGATAACATTCAATTGATTTCTTAGCTTCTCTACATATTTTCTGCTGGCTTTCTATATTTTTTTCAATTACTATTCCTATAAACTATTCATATATGCTATTCTTATAAACTATTCTTATATACTATTATTTCCTCCTATACTTTCTTCTGATTCTTAATCTTAATTCTATCATGATGAGTTAACTAAAATGTTCACTATTTCATCGTAAGTTTAACCAATATACTCAACATATGTTCCTTCTTACCTCACCATACCCCTGTTCCTTCTTACCTCACCCTTCCCCTGTTCCTTCTTACCTCACCCTACCCCTGTTCCTTCTTACCTCACCCTAATCCTGTTCCTTCTTACCTCACCCTAACCCTGTTCCGTCTTACCTCACCCTACCCCTGTTCCATTGTTTACCCCACCCTACCCCTGTTCTATTGTTTACCTCACCCTACTCCTGTTCCTGCTTACCTCACCCTACCCCTGTTCCTTCTTACCTCACCCTACCCCTGTTCCTTCTTTCCTCATCCTACCCCTGTTCCTTCTTACCTCACCCTACCCCTGTTCCTTCTTACCTCACCCTACCCTTGTTCCTTCTTACCTCACCCTACCCTTGTTCCTTCTTACCTCACCCTACTCCTGTTCCTGCTTACCTCACCCTACCCCTGTTCCTTCTTACCTCACCCTACCCCTGTTCCTTCTTTCCTCATCCTACCCCTGTTCCTTCTTACCTCACCCTACCCCTGTTCCTTCTTACCTCACCCTACCCTTGTTCCTTCTTACCTCACCCTACCCTTGTTCCTTCTTACCTCACCCTACTCCTGTTCCTGCTTACCTCACCCTACCCCTGTTCCTTATTACCTCACCCTACCCCTGTTCCTTCTTACCTCACCCTACCCCTGTTCCTTCTTTCCTCATCCTACCCCTGTTCCTTCTTACCTCACCCTACCCCTGTTCCTTCTTACCTCACCATACCCCTGTTCCTTCTTTCCTCAGCCTACCCCTGTTCCTTCTTACCTCACCCTACTCCTATTCCTGCTTACCTCACCCTACCCCTGTTCCTTCTTACCTCACCCTACCCCTGTTCCTTCTTACCTCACCCTACCCCTGTTCCTTCTTTCCTCATCCTACCCCTGTTCCTTCTTACCTCACCTTACCCCTGTTCCTGTCCTGCCCACCACACCCTACCCCTGTCCTTACCCACCATATACTACTATTTATTACCACCAGTTAAACCATGTTGAAATTTTGGTGTTGAAAATTTTATGAAGTTTTATCTTCATTTGATTTTCCTATAATTTATTCTTAGATACCCCTGCTTGTTTGAATATTTTTTGTATAACTATACCTGGAGGGCCATAATCTAGGTTCCTAGATTACTAAAGTTTATTAATTCCTTGTTTTTTTAATTATATATAACGTCTGCTATAGTATCACTAATTATTTAGTATATATATATACGTATATACATATTTTTTATTTTCCTTTTTTTTATCTGATTCCTATTATATATTATGTACCCTGTTTATCTGGTTCTTATGGAGAACCTCTAAGCAGTACATCCCTGTATGATGATGTTGTAATGACAACCCTATAAATACTAATGATATTGGTACTGAAATTATTAGAGCTGTAAATGGTCATGCTGACCTTGCCTCTCTTTCAAATTATTACAATATTGAGGAGTATAACTTACACACTAATTCAGTCTCAAAACCTTGTCTCAACCTCCTCCACCTTAATATTAGATACCTTAAGACAAATTTTGATAATCTTGCATCTCTATTAAAATGCTTCCCTAATCCACCCCACATTATTGCATTATCTGAAACTTGGTTGAAAGATTCTACTCGACATCTTTACCATAATGAAGATTATGAAGCTTACCACACCTGTATAACTAATAGAGAACATGGAGGAGTTAGTCTTTTCATTAGCTCTGACTTTCATGCTGAACCCAATCAACACTTTTGTCAATGATGATATGGAGATGTGCACTGTTATGTTGAAATTTTCTACTAATTATATTTTTTATGTTATATTTAGACCACAAAGTAAACGTATTGCTGTGGAAGAGCTCACACATACTTTACATGACATACTAGCTCGGGATCTTTAAAAAAAAATAACACAGTTCTTCTTGGTGTCTTTAACATTAATCTCTTAGAGCATGCTTCCCATGAACCAACTAACTACTTTTTTAATTCCATGCAAGCTTTAAAATATTTTCCACATAATCTCTCCCTACCAGGTTTCCTGATAGTCCTAACTTAGATCAACCCTCACTCCTTGACCACATATGGACAAACTTTACTCCACTGTCTACCTCTGGAATAATTAACTACTCACTATCTGGCCTTCTCCCAATTTTCTTAAAAAATTACACTAATGTCTGTTCCTTGCACTAAACATAAAATTATCTACAGGACATTTGACAGACTTAAAAATAACTTATTTACCTCTAGCCTATCTGCAATTGACTGGAATGTCCTCCTCAGTTTTAATGACATTAATATCAACTTTGATATTTTTATTGAAACATTGAATACGTTATACAACTGACATTTCCCAAAAGTGACTAAATTTATATCTGCAAAAAGACTCTCTAACGGTCTCTGAGTCTAACCCATGGATAACGTCTGGAATACTTAACTCGATTAAATACAAAAGTAAATTATTCATGATGTATAAATTAGGGAATGTTAAACATAACACCTACAAACAGTACCGGAACCATTTGACGCTTTTAGTTAGGGCACCAAGTATAACTAATATATGAATCTTTTTAGTAACTTTAGAAATAATACCAAGAAAATATGTCAGACCATCAATGAACTAACAGTTAGTCGGCTACCAAAAACAACAATATCTACTGTAACTCATAACAATACTTTACTTAACAACCCAAGCCAAATTGCAGAAGCTCTCAATGAACATTTTAGTGAAGTTGCAATCAAACTCAATAATGCTCTACCTCCAGCTAATATAAATGCCACTGATTATCTACAAAAAAATTATCAAAAATCTATGTTTGTCCCTCCAGTTACTTCTACTGACATTATCAATGTTATCAGGACCCTAAAAAACAAAAAGTCAAATGCTGATGAAATCTGTTAACATAATTGAACGTAATTCTGAGAAAGTTGCGTACCCCATTGCTTTACTTTTCAATCAATCCATATCTACAGGTAAATTTCCTCTACTTCTAAAACATGCTAATATTACACCTGTGCATAAATCTGGCCCTAAGAATGATCCTAACAATTATCGCCCTATTTCTACCCTATCTATTTTCTCTAAAATATTTGAGTTGTTAATGAAAAATATGTTAGTGCCATATCTAGAAACCAAAAAAATCTTGAATCAGTCTCAGTACGGATTTAGGTCAGGTTCAAGCACTTTTGATGCCCTTAATCTGTTTTTCTCTCACCTTTATTCATCCCTTGATGATAGATTATTAGTATTATCTGATTTTGTAGATTTTTCCAAAGCTTTTGACACGGCTAACCACACGATTCTTCTTGACAAATTGCATCATTATGCCATACGTGGAACCATACATTCATGGTTCAAGGACTACTTAGCGAACATAACTTAGTGTACAGTCCTTGATGGTCATAAATCCTCTAAACGAAATATTTATACGGGTATTCCACAAGGAAGCGTCTTTGGGCCTTCATTGTTCCTTATCTATATTAATAATATTCACAATGTCATCACCTTTGCTGATACTATCCTCTTTGCTGATGACATGACTTTATATGTTGAAGGCTCTAATTTGGAAACTTTAATCCATTCGGCCAATCAAGACCTTGATAAACTTCATAATTGGTGCTTGAGCAATAGACTTGCAATCAATACTAATAAAACTTACTTCATGCTATTTTCTAATAAAAGAATTATCGAGTTGCCTGATCTAAAAATCAACAATAACTTAATTAGTAGATCCAGTAAGGTAGCATTTTTATGAGCTTGGTTTGATGAAAGCCTTACTTTTAAATTCCATATAAGTATTGTTACCTTATTCGCTTATCTGCACCTTCGGGGGCGGTGCAGAAGCGGCGCCTGCCCGTCGAATCACTCCTGGGATCAACCTGCGGAGGGTTCTTCGTGTAGGCTCGTGGAACGTTCTGTGCCTCTCAGACGACCATCGACTACCTCTCCTATCTGGCGAGCTCAGTAGGCTGAGGATGGATATAGTGGGACTCTCTGAGACGAGAAGGCCTGGCAGTGGCAAGACTAGCAGTGAGGGTTACACCTACTACTGGTCCGGCATGAGCAATGGTCACCGTGTACGGGGAGTAGATATAGGCATCTCCAGCAAACTGCAGCCGTCAGTTGTTGAGGTTACTCCGGTTGATGAGCGTATAATGCGGGTGAAGATGAAACACACTCTGGGTTTCATGTCTCTTGTTGCAGTGTACGTTCCTACGAGATGCGTAAAACTGAAGAGAAGGAGATGTTCTACGCCAAACTCGACTCTGTTTTAGACCAGTGTCCTCCTCGGGACACACTCATTGTCTTGGGCGACCTCAATGCTACTACTGGCACTGTGAGAGATGGCTGCGAGTTATGTGTTGGTCCCCATGGCTCCGGTACCAGAAACACCAACAGTTCTCTGCTTCTGAACTTTGCAAGATCCAGAAGGTTGAGAATTGCAGGTTCTTGGTATCAGAGGCCAGAGCTGCACCGCTGGACATGGTATAGTAATGCCGGAGGGGTAGCTAAGGAGATCGACGACATCCTCGTTAGTACTCGTTGGAGGATCCTCCAGAACTGCAGGGTTTACCGGAGTGCTGAGTTCTTTGGAACAGATCACATACTTGTTGTTGCTACACTTAAGCTTCATGTCAAGTCCAGAAGAATCTCAAGAGGTAACCATACTGTGTTTCATCTTGTGAAACTGAAGGACTTGACATGTGCTCATGAGTATGCGGTGGCAGTCTCAAATCGGTTTGATGTGCTCGGTGCTCTCGGGACCCTGTAGAACTGTGGGATACCTTCAAACGTGAAACTCTACAGGCTGCCAAGGAGTGTATTGGGGAGCGCCCGAGGTCAAGGCGTGGTTTTGTCTCTACGGAGACGCTGGAGAAAATCGAGGAGAGTCGCGCTGCCAGGCTGGCTGGGAACCGGTACCAGCACAGGGCTCTGTCACGCCGGACTAGAATCCTCCTGAGGAGAGACAAGGAGAGGTATGTCAGGAGTCTCGCTGAGGATGTCGAGGGTCATTTGAACGCTAATGACCTCCGACCCGCCTACCGAGCCCTGAAGAAGCTCCGTTCCAAGTCTCCTTCTCGGGCGAGTGCTATTCGAACAGCAGATGGGCGCCTCGTGTCGGACATGGATGGGCAGATGGCTCGTTGGGCTGAGTACTTTGGGCAGTTATTCACGGTGGACCCTCCAACTGAGCAGCTTCACACCACTGGGTTACAGGCAGTGGATGCCGATCCTCCCATTGACGAAACCGCACCCTCTCTTGACGAAGTCAGAGAGGCTGTAGCAAAGTTGAGGGGTGGAAGGGCAGCTGGTGTTTGTAATATCAGTGCGGAGCTCCTCAAAGCTGGGGGTGAGGCCATGATCCGCGGGTTGCATGCTGTCCTGACTGCCGTGTGGCAATCAGGTACCATTCCTCCTGACTGGAAAAGGGGGCTGGTCGTCCCTATCTGGAAAGGGAAAGGGACCGTCAGGACTGCAACAATTACCGTGGTATTACACTGCTCAGCGTACCAGGCAAAGTGCTTGCCCATCTATTGCTGGCACGGATTCGCAGTCATGTGATGAAGCATCAGAGACCTCAGCAGTCTGGGTTCACGCCTGGTAAGTCAACAACAGACCGTATCCTAGCGCTTCGTGTCCTGGTGGAACGCCGACGTGAGTTTCGACAGGGGATGCTTGCAGCCTATGTTGATCTCAAGAAGGCATTTGACTCAGTGCATCGTGAGTCACTTTGGGATCTTGTGCGACTTCGAGGGATTCCTGCAAGGACTATTGGTTTGATAACTGGTCTGTATTCTGGGAGTCAGAGTGCTGTGAAGTGTGGGGCAGGTGTATCCAGCTTCTTTCCTGTGAATACAGGAGTGAGGCAAGGGTGCGTCCTTGCCCCATCACTTTTCAACGCTTGTATGGACTGGGTATTGGACAAGGTTGTAGATCAAAGTGATTGTGGAGCATCCGTGGGTCGGCAACACCAAGATCACTGATCTTGTTTTTGCCGATGATGCAGTAATCTTTGCTGAGTCGCTGGAGGTCCTGGTGATGGCTCTCGAGGCGCTGCACGAGGAGGCAAAGCCTTTGGGACTTGAGGTTTCCTGGCTCAAGACCAAGGTCCAGGTGTTTGGAGACCTACTAGATGAAGCAGTACAGTCTGTTCATGCGTGTGGCGAGGACATTGAGATCTTGGAAAATTTTACATACCTTGGTAGCGCAGTCCATAATGACGGCGGGTCACGTCAAGAAGTCTTACGACGGATTGGCATAGCCCACGGTGTTATGGACTCGCTCAGCGGGAGTACTTGGCATTGTCGGTACCTGTGCAGAAGGACAAAGATCCGGATCTTCAAGTCGCTTGTGATCCCTGTCTTACTCTATGGTTGTGAGACATGGACACTAAATAGTGACTTGAAGAGACGAATCAATGCCTTTGGTAATAAGTGTCTTCGCAGAATCATGGGGTATCGCTGGGATGATTACGTGCCAAATCAGCGATTGCACCGTGAGACTGAATCGAGGCCTATTACCTGCATAGTCCGTCAGCGCCAACTTCGGCTATATGGGTATGTGGCACGCTACCCTGAAACCGATCCTTCCCATCGGGTTGTATCTGTAAGAGACAATCCGGCGTGGAGGAGGCCAAGGGGGCGCCCACAAGGGCTCGTGGCTGGGGCAAGTTGCTGTTTCTTGTCGAGAGCTGCTTGGTATGGGAAAGGAGCCTGCATGGGAACTCGCGCGTGGTGACCCCCGGGAGTGGCGTCGTAAGGTGGGCGAGGCGACGCGCCCCCCGGCGTATGCCCCCAATGATTGATTGATTGGTACCCAAAAACTTTCTAGATTTTCTGCCATGCTGTATAAAGTAAGAGACTGTATGCCCTGTGATATACAAAAAAATCTTTATTTCGCACACATATACCCACATCTACTTTACTGTAACCCAATCAGGAGCACCACTTATGACACTCATCTGAAATGCCTAAATCTACTACAGAAAAAGATTATACGGATCATTACTAATAGTTATTTTCTTGAACACACTACTCCTCTTTTTAATAACACTAAAATTCTTAAACTTCAAGATATAACTAAACTTTCGATTGCAAATTGTATGTATAAGAATCAAATTAACGTCTATCTTCCCTCTCATCAATAATCCACACGACATAGAGAGCAACTTTGCTTGCCATCCCATTGTGTAAGGCTCTTCCGCCACTCTAGTATGTACTTGGGACCTTTGATTTGGACTTCTATCCCTCAGCTTATTAAGAATACTCCTTCTCTCAAATTATTTAAAAGTAAACTTGAATATTATCTCCTGGACTTTTATTAGCCAGTGTCTCATATATATATATTTGTATCTTCCCTTAGCATTCTCCTACTTTCATCATCATCTCCCCTCCCCTTCTTCTGTATGTGTACCCTTTATTGCATATTATTGGAGTTTGCTATTGCATATTTTCATATTTTCTACTATTTTGTATATTATATTTTGTATTGTGTATTTTGTTGCTTTGTTATTATTGCTTACTCATAATCTGCTTGTTTTTTTTATAAATTGTTTATGATTTCGTATGTATTTCATATGTATTTTACTGTTTGCCTGAACAGCTCTGCTTATTATAAAGGTTGACCTTCTAAGTTGTAAACAAACATTATTGTATGTATTTATACGGCTATTATTAATTTTTTCAAATGTGTATTAATACCACTACTACCACTACTATACCATTATCTACTACTACTATTACCACCACTACTATTGCTACTACTAATGCTACTACTACTACTACTACTACTGCTACCACTACTGCTGCTACTACTACTACTACTACTAGTATTACTACTGGTACTACTACTACTACTAGTAGAAACTATAAATCATAATATATCACTTAAAGATAAGGTCTATAGTCTTTTTATTGATTTTTCTAAGGCTTTTGACAAAGTAGATCACTTTTTTATTGGGCAAGATAGTTTTAATTAAAGGAAGGAATACCACTTGATATTGTGTATCTATTAGTGCACTGTTTAAAGAATCAAGCAACGAGGATTGTTTGGGACGGAGATTATGGAAATTATTATAGGATTGATAAAGGAGTAGGGCAAGGTGGTATTTTGTCACCTCTCTTATTCAAATTATACATAAATGAACTTATAACTAATGTTTCAAATATGGGCATTGGATGCTGTTTGGGATTTATGCGTGTAAATATCATAGCTTATGCGGATGATATTGTTATTCTCTCAAATAATATGCATGATTTAGAGTTATTATACCAGAATATTGCTAATGCAGTTAAAAGATTAAAAATTAGAATTAATAAGCTGAAATAGAAATGTGTAATATTTGATAAAGGCAGGTATCCAAATCATGATGATGTCATGAAACTATGTCAGGATGAATTTCAGATTGTAGATAATTGTAAATATCTTGGACATGTTTTAGAAAGAAATTTTTCGGACATTTTAGATGTTGAGCTGCAATTGCGCAAATTTTATTCACAATTTAATTATGTTTTTAGAAATTTTAAAAAGGTATCAATTAATACTCTTATTCTTTTGTTCAACTCTTACTGTCTCCCAGGATATGGACTTGAAATGTGGGACTGTAAATCAATATATAATAAGCAAATTTTTAAAACTTTTGAAGTTGCTTATAATAATGCATTAAAAAGATTATGCGGTGCCGCTATTTCAACAAGCAGCCATTTGGTGGCTAATTCTCTTAATCAGTTTTTATTGAAACATCACCACTCCCTCTTACTTGCTAGATTTAATTTTATAATTTTAAACTCACAAAATGTTATGTATAAATTATCTCAGTTAGCAGGAATCAGGAATCGGAATCAGGAATGTTTTTTAAATCAGTAAATTTTCATTTTAAGGAAAACTATATCATCAGCCTACATGCTAATAACATAGGCATAGTAAAATCTCGCATCACATGGGTACAAACTCATGAACCTCACACTGGTCGATGTCTCTTGTAACGAACACGAAATGAACGATTTTAATGTTTATATTGTACATTTATGTTTGAAAGTAGTTTACTCACATTTATATTTTGTAATTTTTTACCCACCTCATTTGTAGAATGAAACTATGATATATATTTGCAAAAATATTTTTCTTTGCTATGAATGTAAGTACACTGTATTTTTATTTAGTTTTATTTTAGTTTTATTTTGTATATGTACATGGTGCTTATACAAAATAAAACTGTTTGACTTTGACTTTGATTACTACTACTACTACTACTACTACTACTACTACTAGTAGTAGTTTTCAGAGAATAAAAAGACAAATAAAAGCAATTGTATTGATCTTTGTGGATATAGAATAGCACTGGTGGATAATTACAAGTATTTAGGTTACTAAATGTTTCAAATGTTTAAAATGTTTCATATTTGCCTTATTAATTTGATCAACTTTCCATCCTTATTTCGAACATTTTACTTCCCTCCTTCATCTTTTCCACTGGTAAACTGTACAACGCTGCCTCATTATATGCTTTTACTAGCATATATACTTACTGTGTCCATCATACTAATGCAAGAGTTAATCAGTAACGTCACTCTGTCATCCCTTGCACTGGTAAACTCTGCAACATTACCTTATTATATTTTTTTCCGCTCTGAATCTCTGTTCTGT
>JACEEZ010004075.1:30000-35000 GCA_016584305.1 Chionoecetes opilio | reverse complement strand
ATATAATATATATATATATACGTATATATAAGATAAGTTATAAGTAGATAATGAAAAGCAGAAAGGGAGAGAGAGAGAGAGGAAGAGAGGGAGAGAGAGAGAGGAGAGAGAGAGAGAGGAGAGAGAGAGAGAGAGAGAGAGAGAGGAAGGGAGAGAGAAGAGGAGAGAGACGGAGAGAGAGAGAGAGAGAGAGACGAGGGGAAGAGGAGCCAGAATAGCCAGAGCCAGAGCCAGACCCGAGGGGGCGAGAGCGAGGAGAGAGAGAGAGAGTTAAACAGACTTTTTTTTATTAATAAACGAATAAGATATTAATGAAACAATATGGAATATGGGCAACCCAACGAAATATTGAGAGAAACTTCAATGAAAATGAGAAATTGATGTTAGAGAGAGAGAGGAAGAGAGAGAGAAGAAAAGGAAGAGGAGAGAGAGAGAGAGGGGGAGAGAGAGAGAGAGAAGAGGGGAAAAGAGAGCGAGAGAGAAGAGAAAAACAGACACAGAGAGAGAAACAAAAGGTTATATAAAAGGGAAAAAAAAAGAGCGCACACCCCACACAAAACTCCTGAATCCTCTCTCTCTCTCTCTCTCTCTCTTTTCTCTTTTCTCTCTCTCTCCCCTCTCTCTCTCTTCTCTCTTCTCTTCTCTCCCCTCTCTCTCTTCTCTTTTTGCGCCCTATTCCTACAGTATGATTTTTTCCCCGCTCAAAAACCTCCTCTCTGCTGTTTCTCCATTTATTTTTTTTTCCCCCTTTTTGTTCTCACCTTATACTCTTTTTTCCCCTTTTCATTTCCATCTCTTTTTTTTTATTTCCCCCTACCTTTTTTCTTTAAATTTCCGTTCAGACACCAGACTTTCCTTTTTTTGTCTACGTCCGTTACACACACCCGCCCGATTTCTTAAGTCCCCCCGCCACAGCCCCCCCCGGGGCCCTCGTGGAGCGGGGTCGAGGGGCGTCATCGGTGGTAGCGAGGGGGGGGAGTGTACTTAAACTGCCACGTATTCGAACCCCCCTGTGTAAACTTACAGGGCAGAAAAGGGTGGGGACGAAGGAGAGAGAGAGAGAGAGAGAGAAGAGAGAAGAGAGAGGAAAAGAGAGAGAGAGGAGAAAGAGAGAGAGAGAGAGAGAGAAGAGAGAAAGGGGAGAGAGAGAGAGAGAGAGAGGAAGGAAGAGAAAAGGAGAGGGGAGAGAGAGAGGAGAGAGGGTATGTTTTAAAAGGGAATTTTTGGTATTTGTGTTTTTTTGTAGTGTCTTATCATTTTGAGAGTATTAGACCTAGTGTGGTTTTGTTTGGGGGGGGGAAATTGCAAAGTTTGGGTGGGGCGGGATGGTATGTTGTCGAATGTATTAAATGCACACAATTTAAGAAACCATTTATCCCCCCCCCCCTCCTTCCAATCCACCACTTGTTACCTGCCCAACCCTACACCTGTCCCATTAATCCATTAACCCACACTTGTTCCATATACACACCTGCAAAACCAAATTTGTCTCCTTCACTGTCTCACCACACCTGCACATAGTCACACCTTTTACAAACCTGTCATTTACCTGTACTCCCTTAAACCCATCCCATACATACCTTTAATTAAACACAACTCATCCCTCCTTACACCCTACCTGTCACAGCAAAAATAACACCTTGCACATCCTATATCCCTATCACAGAATCCCCAAATGCCAATCCTAAATCACATATACCAAACCTACAAGCATATCCCATTCTTTACCTAACCCTCCCACACCTGTTTTACACCTGTTGTACACGCACTCTCAGGGGGAGGCCATTGATCACGCCCCTGAGATCGGTGTCCTCGTCGGGGGCCACAGCCTTGCCCTGCGCGCAGTTACCAGGCATGAGGCAGGTCCTTACGTGTGTCTGGCGTCCAATGTCGAGGGGGAAGGTGCAAGTCCCTCCCTTAAACTACAGGTCAATTGTGAGTAGGAAGGGAAAATGATGGAAATAAAGAGTATGGATGTGTGAGAATTGTGAGTATGAATGGAAAATGAAGGGGAATGATGGGTAAGGTGGAAAATAGTATGTGCAATGTAAACAAGATAATGAGTGGAAAGGGAAAACAGTATGGAAGAAATGATGACTAGGAAAAGGACGAGGAAAGAAGAAATAAAAAGAGTATGAGAGAAATTGAAATAAGTGATGATATGGAAAGTATTTTTTAGGAAAGAAAGAGGTGATAATAGGAATGAGGGAAAGGGATAGGAGAAATGGAAGGATATTGCAGGAAAGTAAGATATTATAAATAAGGAAGTAATGGTAGAAGAAAGGGAAAATAAGGATAGATAGAAGGGGAGATTAGTATGAGTAATGTACTGGTGGGACATTGAAAGAAAGAGAGAGAGAGTGAGAGAGAGAGAGCGAGAGCGAGAGAGAGAGAGAGAGAGGAGAAGAGAGAGAGAGAGAGAGAGAGAGAGAGAGAGAGGAGAGAGAGATAGAGGAGAGAGGAGAGAGAGAGAGGAGAGGAGAGAGGAGAGAGAGGGGAGAGAGAGAGAGAGAGAGAGAGAGAAAAGAGGAGAGAGAGAGAGAGAGAAAAAGAGAAGAGAGAGAGAGAGAGGGGAGAGAGAGAGAGAGAGAAGATAAAATACTTTGATCCTATCTAGACACTTTGCAAGTTCCAACTACAAGGTTATTGACTATACAAAGGGCCACCACGCCAGGACGAACTTGATGGACTCGAACCGCTGACCGAATGCAGGGACGCTGCACGCGAGCTCACGGCTCTACCAACCATGCCACCCTCACGGGTAGAGAGAGAGAGAGAGAGAGAGAGAGAGAGAGAGAGAGAGAGACTGTGAGTGAGTGATAAAAAAGTTGAGGGGAGTAGGAGGGAGGGATGGAGTTAAGGAAATGAATTTTGAAAAATAGCATTACATATTCACATTCTTTTACATTTCACATTCGTAGTTCACTTTAGGTTCATTACTGAATCGTGTATTAGATTAAGGTCTGTTACAAAATGTTATGAAAATAATATATAAAGTTAAAACTATATATATATGTATATAAAATATATATATATAATATATATATATATATTATATAGAGAGAGAGAGAGAGGGGAGAGAGAGAGAGAGAGAGAGGGGAGAGAGAGAGAGAGAGGAGAGAGAAAAGAGAGAGAGAGAGAGAGAGAGAGAGAGGAGAGGGGGAGAGAGAGAGAGAGAGAGAGAGAGGGGAGAGAGAGAGAGAGAGAAGAGAGAGAGAGAGAGAAAGAGAGACCACTGTAAATCTGGACTGCGCACGGAATATCGGCCTGTTGCACAAGGGCCTGAAGTCGGAGGGGCCGCTCGGATTCATTATATATATATATATATATATATATATATATATATATATATATTATATATATATATATATTATAATATTATATAATATATATAATATATATATATATATATATATATATATATATATACGGATCATATAGATGGTTTATCAGTATATAGATATACTGGGAATCTTCGTAAATGTTTGTTCTATAATATTATCAAATAAAAAACAGTAAAACACGCTAAGGAAATGCCATTACGGGACTCTGAAGAAATATGCATGCACATCAATTTCTTCGCCATTTAAAACTTGGCGAGACAACTTTTATCATGAAGGGTGTCAATAGAAGCGCAATTTTATTAGCTTTCCATTGATATACTTCGTATTCTGATAAATGAATTAGAACCATGCATAAATTAGGGTTAAAAAATAAATAAAATCATCAATCGGGTAATTTTCTCGATTGATGATGTTATTTTTTTTTATATATTTCATTTTCTGATAAATGAATTAGCACCATGTATAATTAGCGTTAACTAAATAAATAACATCTTCAATCGGGAAAATTACCCGATTGATGATTTTATTTATTTATTTAACGCTAATTTATGCATGGTAAATGCATAAATGCATGGTAATTCATTTATCAGAAAACTAAATACAGCAATAGAAAGCTAATGACATTGCGCTTTTATAGATACCCTTCATGATAAAAGTTGCCTCGCAAAGTTTTAAGTGGCGAAGAGTTGAAGTTAATATTAAGTTCATGCATATTTCTTCAGAGTCTCGTAATGACATTTCTTTAGCGTGTTTTACTGTTTTTTATTTGATAATATTATGGAAAAAACATTTACAAGGATTACAGTATATCATATATACTGATGAACCAGTCTATATGATAGTCCATAGACCACTATATCTCTTTGTCAGGCGGGCCGCAGGCAGCTATGCAGCCTGGCAATTTCAAAACATTGGCGCGTGAACAGTCCAGAGATATAGTGGTCTATGATATGTATATATATATATATATTATATATATATATATATTATATACATAAATAAAAACAATATCAATTTTGGAAAATAATCAAATAGACATATCAATAAAAAGGACCGGAGTGTTATTTTACGAACGATATTTCAGATCTGAAAATAGAATTAATCTCTTAGGAATAAACACTTTTGAAATCAATAAATAGTAAAATAAAATATTTGGCTTGAATAACCGCCTTTACCCTCTGAATGCCCGAAGCAACGAAGCGATCCGAAACACTAACCAACCCGCACTTCTAAGCTTCATTCACCAGGTTGATTAAAAAGAGTGAAACAAATATCAATATCAACTTTTTATACGTTTTTAGCGCGAAGAGTGAAACTGTGAAGCAGATCCGAAGCCACGTCCGTCAGCCATTTGGGGATTAACGCAAAAGACCGTGAAGAATTGATGGGAATTGCCTCATTTTCACGAGCGGCCACACGGAGAGAGAGATGGGAGGGGCTGGAGGGAAGGAGATATTGAAGGGGAGGGAGGGAGGGAGGGAGGAAGGGAGAGATGGAAGGGGAGTGAGAAAGGGAGGGAGGGATGAAGAGATGAGGAAGGGAAAAGCCACACGGACGGAGAGATGGGAGGGGCTGGAGGGAGGGAGGGAGGGAGATGAAGGAGAGATGAGGAAGTGAAGTGACCCACGCTCCACCGCCGCCTCAATAACCCTCACG
>JACEEZ010004075.1:7500-22500 GCA_016584305.1 Chionoecetes opilio | reverse complement strand
TTTTTTCCGTTTTCTCGTGCGGGCACCATGGGTGACTTCATTTTTTCGTAAATAGTTGTTTTCGTTTACTCCACATAAGAGCCCCACTCAGTAATGAAGTTACTTTCATAGTATCATGAATTACTCACATACATATCACATACACTTCAATCTCCATGTTAATCACAATCTTCGTATATATGAATGAATATCTGTAGCACTTCTTTATGTCTTATACAGGGTTATTAAGAACGTGATAAATATGAGGTACATCAGTATTGTTGTTCAAGTGAAGTATGACTGCAAGAAAGTTACGGATCCCAGTGCCATATCATATGTATATAATAATCTGCGAAAAATGTCTCAGGAAGATACGCTGCCAGACGTACAAACGCACGGGGGGCTACCAAGGGAGGGAGGGGGTGCTTGGGATTAGCCCAAGTGTGGTAGTCTATAGAAAGTGTCGTACCTCAGGCATTAACACACTGTGGTAAACATTAATGTTTCTTATATACTTTGCTGGTATTCGTCAGTTGCACTTATATATATGTATAAATCAAGAAAGTTCTCTCTGTGTAGGAGAAGTTGTATATTTTTCTGGCCCTTCACACTATACTAATCAGGAATAGTAGGTGTGCAGTGAATCATTTGACAAATGCTTATTCTACGATTAATATGTCCCATTTTCATTAAAAACATGCGAAAAAATTATCTACATATATTTATGTAACGAAACAACAACAGAAAAGGTCTTATAATAAAGCCCGCAGTAGTAAATTTTTACCATGAAAAAATAGAAATACTGGCGTGGTGTGGCAATCCTAGCTTTCACTGTCTATAGGTCTATTCCCAGAGGACCCAATCAACATGCAAACCCATACCTCACACCCTTCCACCACCACCACCACTACCACCACCACCACCACACAACCACCACCTCTTTCCATTAACCAGCCAGCTTGAAGTGAACTCATTCCCCATGTACCTCCCTCCCAGCCTCACACACTCTCCGTTAAGTGGTCGTGTTCATCCCGCAGAAGGCGTGAGTGTGGTGGAGTTTGTAGCAGGTTCTAACCAGGAGTACGGGACGCTACAGTGCTGGGCGCAGAACACTATAGGAAAGATGACCAAGCCCTGTCTGTACCATGTGGTGCCCGCTAGTGAGTGAGTGTGTTGGGGGAGAGAGAGAGAGAGAGAGAGAGAGAGAGAGAGAGAGAGGAGAGAGGGAGAGAGAGAGAGAGAGAAGAGAGAGAGGACTGAGAGGAGAGAGAGAGAGAGAGAGAGAGAGAGAGATTGTATATTTCATAGGTGTCTTCAAACTTTATTGACATCTTACACAGACGTGGAAAGGTTAAGTTCAGACGATGTGAGTGACGTGGGAAAATGAAGTGAAAGTGAAGTGAGATGCATGAAGGTGAAGTGAAACTGTAGAGTGTGAAGTGGCCGTGTCAAGATCTTACTGTTAATGTGTAGCAAGAAAACGTGATATATAACACTTATGTGCTTATTACGTGTGTGTGTGTATGTGTCTGTGTGTGTGTGCAGGTTGTTACAGGCCGCTCCCATGTCGTTTGCAGGTCGGCCCGAGGCTCCCACACCCTGCTCGGTGGTCAAAAAGACGTATGACTCATTGGTGGTGACCTGCGCGGCGGCCTTCGACGGGGGACTCCGGCAGAGCTTCTCCGCCCGGGTGAGTGTCTGTCTATCTGTCTATATTTATGGCTGGCTGCCTCTCTGGATGGCTGGTTCCCTATATGTCTGTCTGGCTCGCTTTATATATGTCTGGCTGGCTGTCTATCTGTCTATCCATCCATCTATCTATCTGTCTGTGTCTGTCTGTCTTGCTGTCTATCTGTCTGGCGGGCTGTCTATCTGTCTCTGTCTATCCGTATATCAGTCTGTCTATCTGTCTCTGTCTATCCATCCATCCGTCTGTCTATATGTTTCTGTTTATCCATATTTACGTCTGTCTATCTGTCTCTGTCTGTCCATCCATCCGTCTGTCTATCTGTCTCTGTTTATTCATCTATCCGCATATCTATCTGTCTCTGTCTATCCATCCAACCGTCTGTCTATATGTATCTGTCTATCCATATATTCGTCTGTCTATCTGTCTCTGTTTATCCAACCATCCGTCTGTCAATATGTCTCTGTCTATCTGTCTCTGTTTATCCATCCATATGTCTGTCTGTCTGTCTTTGTTTATCCATCCACCCGTCTGTCTATCTGTCTCTGTCTATCCATCTATCCGTTTGTCTATCTGTCTATGTCTATCCATCCATCTGTCTGTCTATCTGTCTCTTGTCTATTCATCCATCTGTGTGTCTGTCTGTCTCTTGTCTATCCATCCATCCGTTTGTCTATCTGTCTCTGTCTATCCATCTATATTCTATATGTCTGGCTGACTGGCTGTTTATCTGCATGCTTGGCTGAATGGATTAATAGATAGATGATTATATGACTGTATGTCTGTCTTGTATGTTTCTGTCTATTTTTATATATGTCTATATATCTGTCTATCTGTCTGTTTCTCCCTGTCCCTCCCAGGATCAGTCTTTGCATCGTTATCTTACACCATCACAAATTTTTCTCTTTTTCTGTCTCGCTATTTATCCCATTCTTGTCATGCCATGTCTTCCATCCCTCTTTTACACAAGGTTTTTCTTCACTTCCCGGATTTGATTTACGTTGTTGCCTCACTGTTCCTCCTCTCCCCGTGATACCTGTCCTTTCTTTCTTCTTTGTTCACTGTCAAAAAAGGTAAAACGTTCCCCTAATAGCTTCAGTGATTTCAAGTGTGATGGAGCCGGGATGGAGCCGGGGGATGTGCCGAAGATATACATATACCTTAACACAACCTGATATGTTTTTGTATGGTGGACACATTACACTGTACATACTTGTTACATACACGTAGAACATATCACACCTGTTCAATGTACATATAATGCATCTTTTTTTGTTATTTCCCGGTCTTATTGTTTCCTCCTCAACTTTTGATAAATGTATGTTCCATCATCTTATTATCATTATTATCATTCACTAGAAATCTTCATCTGGAGGTCAAAATGTTAAGGCATATATATAGGTGTGATAGGTATGGGTGATAGGTATGTGTGGTACGTATTGCCGGCCCAGTTGCATCACTGCTTAGGTTAGCATGTATTGAGAACCGGCAGATTTGTAGAGATGTCACGTAGCTTATTTTAATCTCTTATAAATAGATGGTAACATAATAGATATTTATATAGAGTAGTTATATTATCAGTTTATTCTATGATAGACAACATTATCTGCTCTTTACTATATGTGTAATAGTGGAGCAGAAGTATATGTGTCATAGATAAACGAGTAGACGACACCTGCATGGGAGAAGCAACGGCGGCTCAGCGCCGGTGACGACTAGACGGTCTTGAGCCAGGGTAACGAGCGGAGATTGTAGGCAGGGACTCCTGTAGTTAGATATTTCGTCAAGTGTAGATTAACACAACTATACTACCTCAATTACCCTGGTGTCTCACAACATCCTCACGACACCACTATTTAATATTCCAACGTAAACAGATTGATTGAAACGTGAGTTACTGGTCATTGACTCATCTACTCTTCTACCTTTAAGGTGAGTCTACCTGTGTAAGTAGATTACTCGCGTAAAGGAAAATCCAGAAAATCTTTGGTGGCAGCATGTGGCACGAATACTTTTATCAGTGCTGAACAATTACAATTAATTTGAAACTATTTGTTGGAATCGTGGTTTTGAGGGAGACAAAACTTTTTGAAACAATAACGAAACTTTTTAAAAAAAAAACGAATTTTTTTCAACCAAGCAGTAGCTTGGCGAGTGAACTCCATTAAGGCGAATAGCACCATTAAGGAGCGCAGGGAAGAGAGAATAGGGGCATGAAGGTCGCGACTGCTGACTGGCAGCGCTGACTCAGCTAGTGCAAGCCTCCGCTACCACCTAACTCATCTCATCACCGTGAGTCATCTCAACAACTCCAATTATCCTCCGTCTACGCCTGTTTCCGAAAAATGAAGCGATGGTGTAATGGACGGACGTTAATGAGTGTTAAATTGTGAGCTATTCCTACGACTGGCACCCCAGGGGGAATTAAAAGTTACTCATTTCACTCATCTACAATTACTCATCATATCAACGGCAGAAGGACTCGTCAGGACAACATTCCCACGTTTTGTCATGTGAAAAGGGGGACTCTCCTGTCATCACGAAGACAGCGAGGGACGTACCTTGGACGATACCTACAACCTGGTTATACAAGCATCAATTAAGCTAAGTAGAACTACAAACATTTCAGATGTCATAACAATTATAGTTAATTGTTTAATTACACAAACATGAGGAATTATTTTAGCTTTCATAACGTTGATAGAGATTCTTATCAATGAATAAAAGTTTTCCCTAAATGCGCTTTCTTTCTGTTGATAGGAGACTTTCTACGGGGAAAGAGAAAACGGTACTTTTTAACGCGGACTCCCGAAATTAATTATATCTTTTTGTGGAGGCGTTTTACGTATGTAATTAACAAATTATAACTAGGTTATTGTCTCATATATTTTTCCCCGTAGTCATGCCAAATCTTTACTTCAACTTACCAAAAACTCTTCATTCATTGAAAATGTCAAAATCTTTCTGAATCAAATTCCTTTGGTGACTTCTGGCATCTAGCAAATAACATCTCTAACATTTTTTCTTCTTCATCTTTCCCTCCTATGCTTCACCCAGATGGCTCCACAGCTGTCTCATCTACTTCTAAAGCTGAACTCTTCGCTCAAACCTTTGCTAAAAATTCCACTCTGGTTGATGAAGGGCTTGTTCCTCCTTCTCCTCCACCCTCTGACTATATTATGCCTGTCATTAAGATCCTTCGGAATGATGTTTTCTTTGCCCTTTATGGCCTAGATCCTCGGAAGGCCAGGTCCTGATGGAGTCCCTCCTATTGTTCTCAAAAACTGTGCTTCTGTGCTTGCACCCTGCCTGGTTAAACTTTTCCGTCTTTGTCTATCTACTTCCACCTTTCCTTCTTGCTGGAAGTTTGCTCACATCCAACCTGTTCCTAAGAAGGGTGACCGTTCTAATATTTCAAACTACCGTCCTATAGCTTTGACTTCCTGCCTTTCTCAAGTTTTTGAATCTATCTATATTAATAAAAGCGAAAGTGTGTGTGTGTGTATGTCTGTGTGTGTGTGTGTGTGTGTGTGTGGTATAGGTTCCGCCCCCCGTGGCGGAATCCCAACATATACCACATTTTTGGAACCAGGTTGACCAGGGGAAGGTTTTAAGCCCACTTATGAGATGATCCGATCACTTTTTTCTTCTTTTTTTTAGCAGCCTATTAGCGATAATTGTGAAAAAAGTGGATTGCGAGAATTGAGGAAGCCTTGATGTAGGGTGATGGGTAATGGGTGAGTGAATGGGTGGGGTGATGGGTAATGGGTGTGGGGTGATGGGTGAGTGAATGGATGTGGGATGATGGGTGATGGGTGAGGGAATAGATGGGGGGTGATGGGTAATGGGTGAGTGAATGGGTGTGTGGTGATGGGTAATGGGTGAGTGAATGGGTGGGGGGTGATGGATAATGGGTGAGTGAATGGGTGGGGGGTGATGGGTAATGGGTGAGTGAATGGGTTGGAGGTGATGTGAATGGGTTGGCGTTAATACATACATTTCTATATCCATGATTTCAGGAAAGTTAGAAGGGGCTATCTGGAGAGTCTGTGTTTGGTGGGCCGAAGGCCCACCAATAGCCCTCCGCAGGAGCTAGCCAAAAAGTCCGCCCGGAGGGTGGCTTTGCGGCTAGTACTTAATAAGAAGATTCTTAAGCATCTATCTGCTCACAATCTTCTATCTGATCGTCAGTACGGTTTTTGTAAAGGGCGATCTACTGGCGATCTTCTAGCTTTCCTAACTGAATCTTGATCATCCTCCTTTAGGGGTTTCGGTGAAACTTTTGCTATTGCCCTTGACATATCAAAAGCGTTTGATAGAGTCTGGCACAATCTTTAATTTCCAAACTACCCTCATTCGGTTTCTATCCTTCTCTCTGTACCTTCATCTTAAGTTTCCTTTCAAACCGTTCTATTGCAGCTACTGTAGACGGACATTGTTCTTCTCCTAAATCTATCAATAGTGGTGATCCCCAGGGTTCTGTCCTATCACCCACTCTCTTTCTATTATTCATTAATGAACTTCTTAGTCTAACTCAAAGCCCTATCCACTCCTACGCTGATGATTCTACCCTGCATTTTTCAACGTCGTTTATTAGACGTCCAACTCAACAGGAACTAAGTGATTCACGGAGAGATGCCACCGAGCGCCTAACTTCTGATCTTTCTATAATTTCTGATTGGGGCAAAGCAAACCTTGTTTTGTTCAATGCCTCAAAAACTCAATTTCTTCATCTATCTAATCGACAAAACCTACCAGATAACTATCCCCTCTTCCTCAATGACACTCAACTGTCTTCTTCTTTTACAATGAACATTCTAGGACTATCCTTTACTAAAAATCTGAACTGGAAATCTCACATCTCATCTCTTGCTAAAACAGATTCTAAGAAGTTAGGTGTGCTGTGGCGTATGCGTCCATTTTTTTCTCCCTCCCAATTGCTTGTTCTCTACAGGGGCCTTATCTGCCCATGTATGGAGTATGTCTCACATATTTTGGGAGGATCCACTCATACAGTTCTCCTAAACAGGGTTGAGTCAAAAGCTTTTCGTCTCATCAACTCCTCTCCTCTGACTGACTGTCTTCAATCTTTAAATCACCGCCGTAATGTTGCTTCTCTTGCTCTCTTCTACCGTTATTTGCATGCTATCATGAGTATCTATCAGGAGTATCAAAATTATAATGGAGGCAAATTGGTGTAATGGAACATAAATTAGTATGGATAATATGTCCACATTTCTTGAACTGTTGTTTTATATGCTACATGTCCAGGGAAGGTGAGTCGTGCAGCTCTTTCTTTGCCCTTCCATCCTAAAGACGAGTTAGTGGACTTCATAACAGCCTTAGACGGCAAGCTTATGGAGACATAACACTCTACAGCTTTCACAGCCGCAGTTGCTGGAGTAAATTCTAATATTCCAACACCAGAAAATAACACCTCCCAGCCTTCTTATGCAGTAGCAGCTGCGAGAGAGGCAATCATTTGTTCCTACTCCAACAAGGTAGGACATACGGTAAATAAATGCCTCCGCAGGCACAAAAATTGCGGAAGGCATCGCCAGTGGATGATAACCAAACTACAAACGCCACCCACGGCTCCGAGGGGAGTCCCTCTACCAGGAGTAAATCTTCCTTTTCCTTCCGGGGGAGGGGACAGCAGCAAAGGCACATAATATATAGGGAGTCCTACTACTGCGTGATTCACGGTACGGGTAATCAATCACAGTACCGACCGATGCTACCAGATAAAAGACGCTCGCGCAAACAATGAGCGAAGGTGGGCTGCTGGGAGAGGTAAGTCGTCGGGGGAAGATATGCGAGCCTCGACGCACCATCCAGGTTAACTCAACACAACCGCAAGGGAGATTTTCCTCGCGCAGGCACGGCGGATTTGTCGATTTACCACAATATTGTGGCTGCCTGCCAACAAACAAACATCATGACAATACTCACGAAGGTAAGCCATCAAAACCTTTCCCTGGCTGTGGACACTGGGGCTACTGTAAATGTACTCTCGGAAGAGTCGTATCAGGCTCTAAAGAGGAGTGCACTTGGTGGCCGGTGGCCGTTACGCCAGAGTGATTTGAATGTGAAGAGGGTCACAGGTTCATCTATGAAAATAAAGGGAGCAGTGATCTTACCTATTAATCTGAACACAGGGGTTCCTCCGGGTCGTATGGAGTTCTATGTAGTATCCAGCATTCAGCTCCCTGTAGACGGGCTGTTGGGTTTAGCTACGATGAAGTCGATTACATGTCAAATGCTACTGAAGCGATTGTTAATTAGTGGAGCGGTCGAGGCCAAAAAAAGGCCTTATTTAAGGAGTTACCCCTCCACACTTTAGAACAAGGCAAATGAGGTATTGTTGGATTCTTTAGGATGTCTACTTTATGAATAATGATGTTTTACAGTCAGATTCTAATTAAAACATGGCCATTTAACCCATTTAACCCATTCAACCCATAAAAAAATTAGAATTTTTGAATATCATACAAATTGTTATTTTGGCACTTACAAAAATTACTAACACTATTAGGATGTCTACTCTAGGAAAAATGATGTTTTACAGTCAGATTCTAATTAAAACATGGCCATTTAACCCATTTAACCCTTAAAATTTGAGAATGTTGGAATATCTTAAAAATTGTTATTTTGGCACTTACAAAGATTACTTAGAGTATTTACACCATCA
Organism: Chionoecetes opilio; assembly: GCA_016584305.1. NCBI lineage: Eukaryota > Metazoa > Arthropoda > Malacostraca > Decapoda > Majidae > Chionoecetes > Chionoecetes opilio. The sequence continues at coordinate 14,143 of JACEEZ010004075.1, read as the reverse complement.
TGTCCGTATCATCTCCGACTTCATTTCCATTTGCCACCTCACTTATCTCCGGCCGATTCGCACATTCTCCACCACAGGAACAAATGTCAATGCATTAAAGTCCAGCAATGACCAGGGGGCATTTTTGCCCGAAAACCTTTGTCAGTGCAGTACAAATGATTGGGTCTCTAACCTCTGCTGGTCCCGATTCATTTTTGTACATTGTTGGAGCAGTTCACCCTTTGCTTCACATACCCAACCATACCCAAAACTGGGTTTTTGTTCTATTTTTGCATGTGACTTGACACCACACTGCTATTGGTATTGGGCCCGAAAATTACATGTGTTCGAAGGATCATCTTTTGTGGCAGTAAGGATGCGGGTTATCATTTGTGGTGGCAGTAAAAAAGAAGTCATTCAGTGAACTGAGATTTTTTTTTTTTTTTTACCATGCATGGAAGGACAAATCGCCTTGCCGGTATCTAGGAAAGTAGGTACATCCTGGAATGCTTCCGGGCCCTGTAAAGGCATCTGAATTTTTGGTGAGAGCTGAATAGTGCCCGTACCCTTTCAAGTCTTGTATAGAGCACTTCTCGTTTCACATCCTGGACAGAGCATGCACGGGGCTGTAATGACTTGCTGCTGCTTTGCCGAGTTTGGTAGTGATATGGTGACAGGTATGAATCGTTCCTTAGAGACGAATTTCCCTGAGTGCCCAGCATGCATAATACTTCATCGGCCAGTGCTCCCCTGCTCCAGTAATACAACACAACAAGACGAAGGACATCCGTGTCGTCACACCGATGAGTATCCTTGGATGGTCTCTCGATAACATGATTTGCATGCATATCCAACGAGTGGTCCGCCTCCTCTTGTGTGCTGTACACCCCTCAAACTGGACACATCCACTTCATTCAGAACTTTGGGACTTCACTTCTCCATCTTCAAATCCACTTTTTTTTCTTTCTTTTTTTCTTTTTTTTCCACATCACAAGGAACTGGCCAAGGGCACACAACAAAAATGGGTAGACACAATGCCGCTTAGTTGCCAGTGCCTATAAAGGAAGAAAGGGTAAGAGAATAAAATAAAAAAGAGGGGTTATAATTTAGTTCTGGGAGGTGTCTTGTTACTCTTCTTTTGAAAAGATTTAGCCATAGGAAAGTGGAAAAATAGAAACGGGAAGAGGAGTTTCCAGAGTTTACCACTGCCAGGGATGAAAGAGTGAAGATACTGATTTAACTCTTTCATTAGGAAAATGGACAGATAGGAGATGAGAATGAGTAGAAATGTTTGTTGTGCACGAGGCCGCGGGAGGGGGGGAGACATGCAGTATAGCAAGTTCGAAGAGCAGTCAGCATGGAAATAACGTAGAGAGAGAGCAAGAGAGCAACGTTGGCGGCGGTGCTTTAAAGATTGAAGACGTCCAGTCAGAGAATGAGTTTTGATGAGACGAAAGCTTTTGATTCAACCCCTCTTTAGGAGAGCTGTAATGAGTGGTCCTCCCCAAAACCTTGTCAGACATACTCCATACTGGGCGGATAAGGGCCATGTAGAGAGCAAGCAATAGTGATGGGAAAAAAAAGGACGCCGGGCCACAGGACTCCTAACTTCTTTAGAAGCTGTTTTAGCGCAAAAGATGAATGTGGGAGATTTCCATTTCAAATTTTTAGTAAAGGATAGTCCTAGACATTTTCTTTGTAGAAGAAGGAGACAGGTTGAGTGTCATTGAAGAATGGGGATAATTATCTGAAGGTTTGTCGGGTAGATAGGTGTAAAGTTGGGTTTTTGAGGCATTGAACAAAACAATGTTTGCTTTGTTGCCTCAATCAGAAATTATAGAAAGAATCAGAATTAGGCGCTCGGTGCATCTCGCCGTGAATCACTTAGTTTTTCCTGTGAGTTGGCGTCTAATAAAAACGACGTTGAAAAATCAGGGTAGAATCATCAGCGTAGAGTGATAGGGCTTTGAGTAAGACTAAGAAGATCATAATGAATAATATAAAGAGAGTGGGTGATAGACGAGAAGCCCTGGGAACACCACTATTGATAGGTTTAGGAGAAGAAACAATGTCCGTCTACATTAGCTGCAATAGAACGGTTTGAAAGAAACTTAAGATAAGGTACAGGAGAGAATGATAGAAACCGAATTAGGTATGTTGATATTGAAGATTTTGTTGGTCAACTCTATCAAAGCTTTTGATATGTCAAGGGCAACAGCAAAAGTTTCATCACCGAAACCCCTATAGGAGGATGACAGAGATTTCAGTAGGAAAGCTAGAAGACCGCCAGTAGATCGCCCTTTAACGAAACCGTACGGAACATTAGCAGAGATGAAAGATTGTGAGCAATATATGCTTAAGAATCTTATTATTATGTATAGATTCAAAAACTTTAGAAAGGCAGGAAGCCAAAGCTTAGGTACGGTAGTTTGAAGGATTAAACGGTCACCCTTACTTAGGAAAAGTTGGAGTGTGAGCAAACTTCCGGCAAGAAGGGAAAGGTGGAAGTAGATAGACAAAACGGAAAAGTCTGACCAGGCAAGGTGCAAGCACAGAAGCCAGTTTTTGAGAACAATAGTAGGGACTCCGTCAGGACCGTAGAGCCTTTCCGGGGTCTAGGCATAAGAGCAAAGAAAACATCATTCCGAGGATCTTAATGACAGGCATAATATAGTCTGAGGGTGGAGGAGAAGGAGAACAAGCCCTCATCAACCATAGTGGAATTTTTAAGCACGGTTTGAGCAAAGAGTTCAGCTTTAGAAGTAGAATGAGACAGCTGTGGCATCTGGGTGAAGCAGAGGAGGGAAAGATGAAGAAGAAAAGTGTTATGATGTTAATTGCTAGATGCCAGAGTCACGAGAGGAATTTGATTCATAAGATTTTGACATTTACTTTTTGGTAAGTTTGAAGTAAAGTTTGGCATGATTACGGCAGAAAATCAAAGGGCAATGATTATCAGGAGATGTGATGTTTACGGTACCGTTTGTGAGCCACCCTCTCTATCTCCGAACAGATGAGAACAAGGCAGAGTTAAACCAAGGTTGCGGGCTTTTAGATTAGAAGAAAGTGTGTGGAATGTACGCCTCCATGCCAGAGAGCTATGACCTCAGTTATGCGCTCTTCACAAAGATATGGGTCTTTGACATGGAAGCAGTAATCATTCCATGGAAAATCAGAGTAGTACTTGCTTAGGTCTTCCCACTTAGCTGAGTTGAAGTCCAAAGCACCGTCCGCTTAGGTGGGGTCCCGAGAACTGTACCCGGGGATCGATAGGACAGGTTCAGAAATAGATTCTGATCGGAGGAACCAACGGAGAGAATAGTTTCACGAGTAAGCATAAGGGTTAATTAGTTAGGAAAAGGATCAGAATTTTGGGCGTGTCTTCCAAGGCGTTCAGGAATCGGGTAGGTTGCTGCAACAGCTGCTCTAGGTCTTTGAGTAATAGAAAGTTGTAGGGTTGTTCACCGTTGGTCGTGAAAGAAGATGATAGCCAAAAGTTGTAGTGAACATTGAAGTCCCCATGAAGGGAAATTTCTGCTAAAGCAAATGAGATGAGATGTGCTCCACTTTTGAGGTGTTATAATATTTAAATAGTTAAATTTTACATAGTCAGAGGAGTTAGGTGAGAGATATACAGCACAGATAAATTTAGTAAGAGAGTACTTGAGTCGAAGCCAGATGGTAGCAAATTTCGGAAGATTCAAGGCCGTAGGACGATACAAGTGAGTCCTGCGCCATATTACGCAACAGCCAGCTTTGGATTGAAAATGAGAATAGAGACAGTAAAGAGGAGACGAAAAAGGTCTGCTGTCAGTGCTCACAGACAACTGAGTTTCGGTGAGGAAAAGAAGATGAAGGTTTTTAAAGGAGGAGAGATGATGTTCAACAGGAGAAGTTATATCTAAGGCCGCTAATGTTGCAGAAGTTTAAGGAGAGAAGGCTAGAATAAGTATCAAGATACCTCGAGTTCCGCCATCTTGAGGACTGTCCGACCATGGGGGTATTCTGGTCCCCTCCCAGTTAGGGACCCGAGGCAAAGGTACGAGTACCTGCCTAGTACTAACCGATTTATCCTGCATGCAGGATATCCTTGTCCATTCTCGCAGATGTACTGACAGATGAATGAAGCTAAACTAGTCCTTGTTGCTACTGGTTTTGAGGAAGTTCCTGTAGTTCGGGACGTCCCTGTTCCCTCGTAAATCTGTAGGTGAATCTGGAATCCATTCATTCCTCGTCCGTGTCGTTCGTCGACGTTAATTGATTGTTCTCTGTCGTACCGTCAAAAGCCAACGGTCACAACGTCCATGGAAGGATACATGGCACATTTCCTTCAGAAGAGACGCACAATTCGGTCCCAGAACCACCCTTTCCAGATCATTGAAAATCTTGAAATGTTCTCGTTCAGGGGCCTGACACAATTGCCATGCCAGCATGAGGTAATGCAGCAGACTGCGATGACGTCGGGAGTTCTGACTAGGACGGACAAGAATTTCATCCTGATTTGCTTCCATCTTTTGGCAAGATCTGCTTTGTTGGTCTTCCTCATCGAACCATCGTCGTGGAACATTGAAGGCGGAACAACTGTCAATTCGTATGAGAGGACCCTTGGCGCAATCCACATCACGGTTCTTTGACACTCAAGCAGTCTTTTCTGAGAGTACCTCCGTATCGATCATTATCTCCCTTCCTTATCACTGGAAAGACAATTCTCATAGCATAAACGTTTTGACTAACTGTCCCTTGGGGATGTGGATCCCAGAAATTCCTCTTCTTTGTCGTCCGCAAGCCTTTATTCGTGAACTGGATTGAACATTTCCCGACCCTTTTGTGCACTCCCTTCATCGACTCTTCGAGTTCTTCTGATGCCACCTTTGACCACTATTATATTAACTAGGGAGGTTTTGCCACACTTTCCAGGTCAATGATCTGGCATTTGGTTTCCTTGATGTATTCCTTGATGACTTTAAACATCATTCTGGGTCTTGGTCACTCGAGCATGTCCACGGTTCTTCATGTGTATTCTTGGCTTGGTAGGTGGTACCATTTCTTTGAATCCTTCTGCGTATTCCCCGTTATGTGGCGGGTCGCAGCCTAACGAACGAGTACTCCTTTCCTCAGTGTGTAACCGATGACACCACCTTGGCTTTTAGCCTCGCGATTGATACTCTGTTCGAGAGCCTGATCCTCGGACGCAGTTGAAAGTCCTTTTTCTGAGCGGTTCACAACGAACACCTGCCGACATGTGCTGAAACATTCGTGGAGCTGCACCGGCCAAGTGACGCATTTCCGAACATAGATTTGGGTGTATCGTGCATATTTGCTGCGGCCTGCCAGGAAGAAGTACGGTATTACTTTAAGGACGGCGGTAAGTGCATTTCAAATCAGCCTCACGTGTGCCCGTATACTTCAAGAGGGTGTCGCCAGAAAGCTAACCAGTAACGGTAATGTTGCTGATTGTTCTCATCCTGTTCTTTGAACTTCTTCATTGTACTGAGAAGATAGGAGGACAAGCGCATTTCAATCTCCTGGACACACAGCAGTGCATCTTCCCTGGGATGTGCATTTTGAATGGGGGTATTCCTCTAGATCTGCAATTAAGTTCGTGGTCTCATCATCCAACCATGGCAACTTTGTTTTTCATTCAAAGTTTTCGGGCAGGCTGAATAGAAACAAGTGAAACAGTCGCTTCGTGGACCAGTCTGACCTCCTCTTAGACCTCTGGCATACTGCTTCCCTTGCAACATCAAACTCACGGACCCATGAGCATACACTTCAGGTATGTCAGCATTTTGTGGGACCAACATCACTTAAACAGCTTCCCTATACTGGCTATGAAATCCATAGTGAGATGCATCGCCACCAAGCCTCATCGTCACTCGACCAGACCAAGGGATCTGGCTCAGTCCGAGAATCTGTTCAGCCTTGCTATATATTGCCAGGTCAGCAGTGACAAGAACTGTTCTTGTCCCACTGCTTTGCAATTTCAACCAATTCAGCAAAGTCGTGTAGATCGTAGAGATTCAAGAGGGGTGGTGCATTAATGAATGGGAGATACCAATATTCGAGTCCAGGGGGAATTTCTCTCTCGCAAACTAGAGATTGAATCACCCCAAGCCGGAATACGTGAGGTTTCAGGTGACTTGCATCGGGCCATTTCCCAATCAGTCTTTTATTAAGTACCGACATCACTAGCATACTTATCCAGTTCTTTGAACTTCCCATTTCACACATGTTTCTGGTTTAGTAGGGGTTTGTTGTAGCGTTTGATTTCCTCCTCTCAAGCTCGGTGCATCTAGGTTTTTTAGGTTTGATCTTAGAATGCAAAGGTGTTATCTTCCTGGCCTAGGAGAACCCTTTGATACAACCAACAGCCATTGAATGATGTAGTGTTCTTTCCGTCTATTGTCCCCGGTTCATTTTGATGTAGATGTCAATTGGCGTGGCTATCACAATGGTTCCTTAATACATTCTCAGTATCATAGACAGAAATGTCACGTGGTATATGAACTTCACACTTTGGTTGACAGCTGGTCCAAGCAATGGCAGTGAGGAAATCTAACGCACTTCATCCATAAGGTATGCTGTGTCCAAAGAGGACAGGGTCCATCTATCAGTTCTCGACTACCAGGTCTGGTGCAGCTTGACACCTAAACCAAATGTTATT
>JACEEZ010004075.1:0-2500 GCA_016584305.1 Chionoecetes opilio | reverse complement strand
TCATCTTAAGAAACTGAAGGACTTGACATGTGCTCATGAGTATGCGGTGGCAGTCTCAAATCGGTTTGATGTGGTCGGTGCTCTCGGGGATACTGTAGAACTGTGGGATACCTTCAAACGTGAAACTCTACAGGCTGCCAAGGAGTGTATTGGGGAGCGCCCGAGGTCAAGGCGTGGTTTTGTCTCGACGGAGACGCTGGAGAAAATCGAGGAGAGTCCGCGCTGCCAGGCGTGGCTGGGAACCGGGACCAGCACAGGGCTCTGTCACGCCGGACTAGAACCCTCCTGAGGAGAGACAAGGAGAGGTATGTCAGGAGTCTCGCTGAGGATGTCGAGGGTCATTTGAACGCTAATGACCTCCGACCCGCCTACCGAGCCCTGAAGAAGCTCCGTTCCAAGTCTCCTTCTCGGGCAAGTGCTATTCGAACAGCAGATGGGCGCCTCGTGTCGGACATGGATGGGCAGATGGCTCGTTGGGCTGAGTACTTGGGCAGTTGTTCACGGTGGACCCTCCAACTGAGCAGCTTCACACCACTGGGTTACAGGCAGTGGATGCCGATCCTGCCATTGACGAAACCGCACCCTCTCTTGACGAAGTCAGAGAGGCTGTAGCAAAGTTGAAGGGTGGAAAGGCAGCTGGTGTTTGTGATATCAATGCGGAGCTCCTCAAAGCTGGGGGTGAGGCCCATGATCCGCGGTTGCATACTGTCCTGACTGCCGTGTGGCAATCAGGGACCATTCTCCTGACTGGAAAAGGGGGCTGGTCGTTCCCTATCTGGAAATGGAAAGGGGACCGTCAGGACTGCAACAATTACCGCGGTATTACACTGCTCAGCGTACCAGGCAAGGTGCTTGCCCATCTATTGCTGACACGAATTCGCAGTCATCTAGTGAAGCATCAGAGACCTCAGCAGTCTGGGTTCACGCCTGGTAAGTCATCAACGGACCTTATCCTAGCGTTTCGTGTCCTGGTGGAACGCCGACGTGAGTTTCGACAGGGGATGCTTGCAGCCTATGTTGATCTCAAGAAGGCGTTTGACTCAGTGCATCGTGAGTACTCTGGGATCGTCTGCGACTTCGAGGGATTCCTGCAAGGACTATTGGTTTGATAATGGTCTGTATTCTGGGGACTGAGAGTGCTGTGAAGTGTGGGCAGGTGTATCCAGCTTCTTTCCTGTGAAACAGGAGTGAGGCAAGGGTGCTCCTTGCCCACACTTTTCAACGCTTGTATGGACTGGGTTTTTGGACAAGGTTGTAGTCAAAGTGATTGTGGTGCATCCGTCGGCAAAAACCAAGAATCACTGATCTTGTTTTTTGCCGATGATGCAGTAATCTTTGCTGAGTCGTGGGGGGTCCTGGTGATGGCTCTCGAGGCGCTGCACGAGGAGGCAAAGCCTTTGGGACTTGAGGTTCCTGGCTCAAGACCAAGGTCCAGGTGTTTGGAGACTTACTAGATGAAGCAGTACAGTCTGTTCATGGTTTTGGCGAGGACATGAGATCTTGGAAAGTTTTACATACCTTTGGTAGCGCAGTCCATAATGACGGGGGGTCACGTCAAGAAAATCTTACGGCGGATTGGCATAGCCCACGGTGTTATGGACTCGCTCAGCGGGAGTATTTGGCGTTGTCGGTACCTGTGAAAGGGGGACAAAAATCCGGTTCCCAAGTCGCTTGTGATCCCTGTTTTTACTCTATGGTTGTGAGACAGGACACTAAATAGTGACTTGAAGAGACGAATCAATGCCTTTGGTAATAAGTGTCTTCGCAGAATCATGGGTATCGCTGGGATGATTTCGTGTCAAATCAGCGAGTGCACCGTGAGACTGAAAACGAGGCCTATTACCTGCATAGTCCGTCAGCGCCAACATCGGCTATAGGGCATGTGGCACGCTACCCTGAAACCGATCCTTCCCATCGGGTTGTATCTGTAAAAGACAATCCGGCGTGGAGGAGGCCAAGGGGGGCGCCCACAAGGCTCGTGGCTGGGGCAAGTTGATGTTTCTTGTCGAGAGCTGCTTGGTATGGGAAAGGAGCCTGCATTTGGGAACTCGCGCGTGGTGACCCCCCGGGGAAATGGCGTCGTAGGGTGGGCGAGGCGGGGCCCCGCCCCCCGGCGTATGCCCCCAATGATTGACTCAGTATGAGCGCATACCTCCCGCCGAATATTTCAGCAATTGGTTGCTATGGCAAACAATTGTGAATAGATTCATCCAAAATTAAATCAGTTGTCCTTTTTACCAAATAGACTTGGTCTTCTGAGTTTGGTTCAAATCTATTTGGTAACTTTTCGAGAAATCCTGTACACTAACAAACAGACAGACAGGACAGACAGACAGACAGACAGATCGGGGTGAAAACTTAACCCCTCCAACTTCGTTGGCAGAGGTAATAATAATAATAATGATGGTAACTATAATAATAGTGATAGTAATTATGATAATGATAATAACAGCAAAAACTTAAGACATATAATGCTAATCATTAAAATGAAAAAATAATA
>JACEEZ010004074.1:0-22587 GCA_016584305.1 Chionoecetes opilio | reverse complement strand
AAAAAAACGTACCGAGGGCATTTTCCTATTGTGGAGGGCCCCGGGGGGAGGGGTCTAACTTACGTCCCTGCGTTTTGCTGCCTCTGGCCTTTCAAAGGAAGGGGAAAAGAATTGTTTCATCCGGGGGGGGTGGGGAAAAACAAGGGCTTCATGCTTCTTTCCCCCTCTCTTTTTGGTCCCCCTCAAAGGTTGCAGGTATCACCCCCAAGGAAAACATCCCTTGTTTGTGCCCGTAAAGGTGCCACCTGGTTGAACAAGAGGCTCGACTGGTCCTGGTTTCTCCCCCCTTTCTTTGTTAGTTGGCTTCAAACGCCGGGGGATTCTCCAGCACTCCATTGATTCAGGGGAACGGGTGGATTAGGGCCGAAAACCGGGCAGGGGCAAAAGGTCTTCCAACCAGGGCCAGCCATATTTGATGTCCCAAAAAATTCTTCGGGCTATTTTAAAAATCTCCCTAAATGGCTGGGGGGTTTCCCCCCTTACCCCCCTGGGGGTTAAAGAAATGCCCGACCGGGGAATATTTGGGACATCGTCCCAAAACAGTGGCTGAAAAACATCACCACACAACAACCCAAGGGTTTTCGTAACTTTACACCATTAATTCCCACCAAATTTTTACTTTTGCCATTAAAAAATAGTTTTTTGTGTTTGCCACTTATCTGGGCATTTAGGAAAAAAAGGGGGCCCGAGTGGGTTGGGACGGGGTTTCAAACCCTGACTAACCTTTCCCCGGAACTGTCCCATCCCAAAAAAAAATTCGGAAACCCCCACCACAACCCCTTCCTTGGGGCAATTTTTAACAGAAAAAAGGGTTTTCCCATTATTTTTCCTTTTTAAGCCGGGACCCCGGTATCAGATTCTCGGTTTGGTTGAAAAAACCCAACCGAAATGGTTTCTGGGAAGAAATAGAGGGTTGAACCCGGGTTTAAAGGTTTGGGATTGCAGGGGGGAATAGCTGCTCAAATACCCGGTTTTTACCTTTTTTGGGGGATTCGTAAAAAACCCGAGAAGGGGGGGGGGGGGGGGGAAAACTTGAATATAGCTCTACAAGAAAATCAACTTTCGGTGGAGGGGATAAATTCTTCTAAACATGCCACGGGTCAACTTTTTGCCAAAGCTATTTTGGACTGTGACGGGCGGGGGGAAGGGGTGGTTCCATGAGAAAAGCGTCAATTCCCACACGCACCCGGGGGCCCAAAATGAAAAAACCCGAAATGGGAACATTCTTTTAGCGAGCCAGCTAAAGTTTGGGTTTCTTGTTTTCCTGCCCCCGGGAAAGTTAGATTTATATTTTTTAAGGGAAAACGCGGGGGATTGACGCCCTTACAAAAGATACTTTAAAAATAATTTTAAAAAAAAAAATTTAAGATAGAAAAAATATTTAAAATAACAAAAAAATAAAAGAAAAAAGTACTTTAAAAACAAAATAAATGAAAAAAAAAAACTCAAAAACTTTTTTGAGAAGGCCACCCTCTCAAAAAAGGATGGATTTATGTCCCCCCCCGGAGAGAAAACCCCCTTCCCAATGCCAGGGAGAGCCGGTAGGCACCGTCCGACCCCCGACCCCGGGACAAAAATTTGTCACGTAGGTCCCCAGATAGGCACTCGACCACAAGTGCCCCCCACAGTTAAGGGGACCAAAAAAATCACACAGTAAGGGGGGTGGCCCCCTCCTGAGGAACCCATTTTCTATAGAGTGTGACCAAATACGAAAATGGGCCCAAGGCATCTCCATCCCCGGGAGACCGCAGTAGCTCCATCCCTTTATTTGGCGGAGGGTGCGAGTTTATTTTTCCCCTAACTAACCCAACTTTTCCTGAAAACTTTTGTGAACTGATCTAGGGTTTGCGGGCGTAGGTCCTACCGGCATGCAAAATGTGATAGAGCTGGTCTTCTAGCTGAGCTTTTGCCAAGGCATCATTTTCTCTTCCCGGGCAAAAACCAATGTCCCGGGGTTACCCAACAAAGCGCCGCCCGGGCCTCGCCTCTTGAGCAGATAAACCCATTCCAGGAGGCATACCAGGGGAGGGGGAGATTTAAAAATTAAAAGTGATGAAGAGCACTACAAGAATCACTAAAAATTGTAAAGAGACACCCGGAAAGAGAAAAGAATACCATGAGAGCTATAAAAAGCACTTATTTCCCGAAAAAACAGATAAACCCCTGGAAGCGACCCTTTGTTAAACATGGGAATCGACCCCGTATCCAACCCTTCGTCTGATTGGAACCACCCGAAAAGAAGGGACAGAACCCGAGTGTGCAATAGTGGTCAAAAAAACTGGGCCGCTCAGCCTGAGGAGGTAAAAACCCTTTTAGAGGGGAAAGTTTTTTGCAGGGGACACTTCGGGGAGAAGCCATGGCCCGACCCTCGTGGGTCTATGCGGGCAGATCCTAAAGCAGGGAAATAGCATCCCTAAAGTTTTTAATGGAAAACCAAGGGGGGGTAAGCTTTTTTCGTCAGGGAAAAAGTTGCGATCCTGAATAAAAAGACACAGCACGGAAAGCTATTATCAGGGAGGCGTTGGAGGCGATACAACATTAACATGAGGGACTGGCGTTGAAGATCTAATGGGGGGAACCGCACCCCAAAAATGATTTGGGTGGGAGATGACCTAAACGCCCGGTTGCCAGGACGGACACCAATGGTGTCCAAATCCAACACCCAGCGAGGGGGTGGGGCAGGGAGTACACTTCACCCAATTCAAGTTTTTTCCCCCGAAAGGAAAGTGGTGATGAAGAATAGGAGTGTAGCCCACAGCTCCCCAGCGGTTTTCGAGAGGTTTCAAGATCCAGGGGTTCGGAGAATCAGTCTTGAAGCACGAAGGTGAGGTACCAATCATCTTTGCCAAAAATGAGTCCAAAAAACCCGGGGTCTTTTCCCCTACATAGTATTTCTTATCGTAAAGAAAAGGTCTGGGTCGGAGAACCCCACGGTTTGCAAAAATGAACCGCTAAGTTTCGTTGGAAAAAAACCGGAAGCTACGATTCGTCGTCTTTTTCACAAACTTTCCCAAAGCAATTTGAAGTTTCTCTCTGAAACCGACTCCGGGAAAGCAAAAGAGATTGATAAATCATCCACGTTAATGTACAAAACCCCCTCTGGCGTACACAACAATACCTTGAGGGCCGCGCACCCCCGAACCCGGAAGCTTTTAAAAAGGGGGCCAAAACCGGGGCCCCTAAAACCTGGGGAAAAAAATTCCCCAAACCTGGAAAAAGGGGGGGGGGCCCCCCCCCCCCGAAAAAGGTGGTTTTAAAGGGGGGTTCCCCCCATATGGTGCCAAGAAAAAAGGGCCCCGGTTTTGGGGGTTTTAGGAAAACTCGGGAAAAAAACCCGCCAAAAACCTTAAAGCAATTTACAGAATTTTAAAAAGAATTTGGGGATAGGGGCCCGAAATTCGTGGGTATTTAGGGGGGCCCTTCCCAGGTTTAGGGTCGGATCACCCCCGCCACGCCCCAGCTTTTGGGGAAGGTTTCCTTCATCCGATCCCATTATAGATGCACAACAAGAAATCTAGAGCCCCATTTTTGATGACAGGCATCGATATGGACATCATCTTGGCCTAGGGAAATTCAGCGAAACCCTTTTGCTTTAGAAGTCAGAGGGGTAAAAGAACTTTTAAGATTCCCCGCCTCTGGATTTAAAAACAGCCCCTCTGTTTTTTAGCAGTCTGTCCTAGAGGGAGACGCAAGGCGTCTGCGCCACTGAACAAAAGGGGAAACAAATTTTTCGCTACAGTCAAGGATCTGCCCAGAAAGAATGGCCTGCCTGCCATTGTTGGGTTCGGGGCGTCGGCCTTGGCCAAGCGCCCCCCCTTTGTCACTGGGGCGTGGGCCCTTTCCCGGGGATGTCCCTTTTCTTCCCCCCCCTTTTTCCCTTTCTTGGGCGATTCTAGGCCCCGGGGAGACCCCTTTTCTTTCCCCTCCGCTTTTTTCCTTTTAACTTCCCCTCCGCTCCCCCGTGTTTTTCCCCTGGTGGCGTCCCCTATATCCCCCGGCCCCCCTATCTGTGATTGGTCCGCCGCAGGGGGGTTGTAGTTTTTCCCTTTTGGGGGGCAAACCTCCCTTTTGGGAGGGGGGTTGGGGTAAAACGGAGGCCCCGGTGGGCCCCGTGGGTCAATCGGTGGTCATGCGTTTGGGTAGGGCCCAAATGGAGGGGCCTGGTGGGCACCGCCGGTCCTGCGGCGCCAAAAACACCCAACCCAAACCCAAGCGATACTTCCCCGCTACCCTGGAGCTGTTAGGTGATCCTTCCCAACAGACAGTTTCCCCCCGTTTTGGCTCCGTGGTGGGTGGGAGCCCAATTTATAAAATAAAACAATATAATTAAAAATAAAAAAAATAAATATAATAATTATAATAATATAAAAAATTTTTTTTTTTAGTACAACCTAAAAATTTTCCCGGCCTGCCTCTCTCCCTGACGTCCGCTTGCCCCGACACTCCCAGGGCCCCTCACATTGCCACTTGGCGCCTTTCCCGGCCGAGTGGACGAAGCGGGGAGCCGCCCCTTTCCCCCTCAGTTCCCCCTCTGGCGGTCCCCGATCAAGGCGCGACGGGTTGAGAACGACCCGGCCCTAGGGGCACTTCTGCGTTGGACACCTTGCTTTGTCCAAAAGGTCCCAGGGCCTTGTCTTTCAGAGCTTTAATGATTTTTCAAGGTTTGGTGTGGTTGCCCCATCCGTCTTTTATTGACAAAGGACATCAAATAGGTGCTACAAAAAATTTTTCTGCGCAGATGAGAATCCCTGCTTTTTGAGGAACCACAAAAATGGGAATTGGAGCGAGACATTTCAAGCCCAACTCATTCGCCTGAAATGTTTTGGGGACGGGCCCCGGGTGACTCATCCCCAACACTTTTTAGGAAACTACGCATCACTCCCCCTGCCGCCACAGCCCTACCCCCTTTTTTGGTTTCGTGCTTTTTATAAGGAAAAATGGTGGCAACTTTTTTTTGCGGCGCGGTATTTGGAGAAAGAAAAATTTGGAAGGGTCCCCGGGAAAGGGCCCCGAAAAGGTAGGCAGGGGGTTCTAATCCGAGCCCGGACCCTTTTCAGGTCGGATACTCTTTTTCCCTGCCCATCACGTGACAGCATTTTTTATACCTCAAAAATCATCCAAATTTAAAACCCGCAAAGGGGTAGTCTACAACTACGACCCCTTTGAGTTTTTGGGGGCAGAAATATAAAAAGTACCCGGAAGGTTCAAAAGGGCATAAGGGCAGGGAAGCAAAAACATGATCATTATAAATTTTACGGATCAAGTCTCCCGATTCCCTCAGGTGGTCCCCGTCTTGAAGATAAAACCTTATGACCGCCCTATGCAGGTATGAGTGTACAGCTTTGGGGACGGCAAAAATTTGTAAACCCTCCTCGTGTGTCGACTCGGCGTTGGGCCATGCCAACCGGGCGTACGTCAACTCCCCACTGTTTCCCCTGCCCTGCGATCACCCCCCCCCCCGATTCCGACTTGGGGGTTTAAAATTTGAAAAGGGGCATCCTTATTTGGGCCAACTCCCAATTTATCAGTCTTTGGGGGGGCCAGAAGAAAACTTTCCCACAGACAAAGGCGGGGGAGGAAGCGGACCTACGCATCCCCGAGGGGCTGCTTCTTTAAGACCCTAATCAGCCTGCTGCAGTTCCCCCAACAAATTTTTCTTTACCTAATCCATCCATCCAAGGAAGAATAAGTTTCTCGCTTTGACTGCGCCTGGGGAGTCTGCTGATTTCTATAATGAGCCTCCCAAACCTCTCGTGTATCATGCCGCACACGGGAAATATGACATTTGGTCCCCCTCTAAGAGGTCCCCAAAAACCCCTCCTAATAAAGAGTCTCAGAAGCGAACTGCAGTTCCAAGAGTCCTTTTGAGTCAGTGGGGTCCCCCCGGCTAAAATCAATTTCGAGCAGGAGGGGGGGGGACTCTAAAGATAACCCACTGATGGTTGGGAGACTGACTTACTCCCAATCACTGCCCCGTTTCCACCCCTGAAAGGGGGATCGACACAGCTCAACAACACTCTGATGGCGAAGGTTTCTCCAAGCTAATGAACACCATAATTTGTGATACCCATGCTGATAAGCTCTTCAAGACCCTCGCAGAAGCTTCAGTAACCTAGA
Organism: Chionoecetes opilio; assembly: GCA_016584305.1. Lineage (NCBI taxonomy): Eukaryota > Metazoa > Arthropoda > Malacostraca > Decapoda > Majidae > Chionoecetes > Chionoecetes opilio. Next base: position 16,470 of record JACEEZ010004074.1, on the reverse strand, counting down.
GTGGTAAATCCTTTCTGTCCGTAAATCGTGCATCTTTGGTGGTCATACGTCTCTGCACTGCCGCGGGTCCTCGATGAGAACCCCGTTTCACCGCCGATAATCGCAAACGCCAACCGGAGCATCTGGGAATATAAGGAAAGTAATTTACATCTTCACCACACAGAAAAAAAGATGCTGGGCTTTCAAACAGCTCAGGTTCTCCAAGCCGTAGGCTTCTACTAGCATCATCTTCCCGCACGAAATAACATCTTCAATCCATCCAATGTGAATATTTCTGTATTAACGGCAACCTGGGAAGAACTAACTAGTCCTTCTCTCATCAACGAGTTGGACCCAGTAGTTTTTATGTTTTACCAGAGACAATGGATAGGGCACGGGAAGTGTCTCTGCCCGACAGGTGTTTATACCTGTCCACACATCACCTCCAGCAGGTGTGGCGTTTAGTGGCGGTTGTGGCTTTATCATCGTCGGGATGTCCCCTTAACTGCCATCCACTAAAACAGCTGCAATCACCCTTGCAGGTGTAGTCAGTCGTATCCATCTGCACAAGACCTCACCTGTCCCTCTCATATATCTCTCCTCCAAATGACGACATACCTCTCCAAGATCGTTGAGGATCTTATCCGCCAGCTCCCCGTCCATTTTTTTTCTCCTTGGAGAGCATAATTGTGCACATTTTCCTGAATGGTCGTTTCCCCAAAACTCAACTTCGGACGCGCTCTGGAATACTTCGCAGGATCGACTGGCAGTCTGCCCTATCTCGGAGCCTCCCGTAATCAGGCAAATGACAGATGCTGAGCTCAGGGAACTCGATCACGACGGAGGTGACTCCACTGTCCTTTCCCAAATTTCCCTGCACACACAGTCTGTAAGACAAACGTTGAAGCTGGTGACCGAGGCGGCAAAAATCATGTGTGTGGAACAGAAATCGCGAGAGGCTTCATCCTCCACGCGTCGCTTCTCGACAGCTAATGCCGACGTTGAGTCGAAACGTGACTTCTCTCACTTCACCTTGGTACTGTTTTTTGATATTTGAAATCACGAGATACTGTAAATCAAAGTATTTGAATTGCATTAAAATGAGTTTTAAGATTGACTAACCTTACCTAGACGCTATCTTACTATATCGTTTTTAATGTCTCGTAGTTTATTGTCCAATAAAAGTTTTGAGGTGATCAAAAAATTGTTCAAAAATCATTAAATTTTTACAACAGTGTTCCTATTGATTGTCTTGGCACTTTTTGACATATCTAGCTAATTGAAATAAAAAAAAAAAAAAAATTGGGCAAATTTTCACTCCACCCTAATGCCCACACAGGTTAGGTTTAGTATACCTAGCTAGGGTCTCCGGATTTAATTGATGAGAGTTTAGATTAGTAATATTACCCTTTTGGGGGTTTCGAAAAGGGGTTTGGGCGGGAATCTTTCACTTTATAATAATGTACTTTGTAGAGAAGGATCTGAAGGATTCTGTGAAGGTCTGGGGGAAAAAAACCTCCGGGAATATCAGTTTCAACCGAATACTCCTTATTGACCAAACTCTCCTGACATCAAGGTCCCAGAACCGTCAGGAGAGTCATTTCCAGCCCTTAGGTTCTCGCAAGGAGGTTCTTGTACTGTTAGTTTTATGTTAGTTTAGCTAGATTATAATGAGTTAGAAGTTTGAGTGATATTTTTTTGGGGAACGGGGTCATTTACAAATTCTTTAATTCTTTAAAAGATTTCAAATTCTTTCGAATTTTTCACCAAATTGCATAACATATGACGCGGCTGGCGACAACATGTTATGACGATAGTGATCTTGACTGGTGTTGTGATGAAACCTTCGTACATGTGATACGGTCGTACCTGTGGTATCTCGCAATGACGTGTGTGAAAAGAGCCACTATCAGTATCCGAAGGGCCCAACAACACCTTTGTGTGCGGGGGAAATGCGCGAGTCCTTCTCGTCCTCCTCCTCAGTTGGGGCACAGATTCTTTCAATAAGCGCTATTAGTCATGGCGAGGGAACCTGTAGTGCTTCCCATCAGATCTTGTCATTTAGGTGATCGAGGGCTCCAGACGGTCGCGAACCTCCTCTCTCTCCTCAGGGCCCGCAATAAAGAAGCCGAGAAATTGCCCTCCATCACGACCACGCTCAGAGCAGCTCTCTGAAGAGAGGTAATGCTTCTCCACGAATGTAACATCACACCTCCGCAGATACTAATAGGTTTTAATATTTCAATCCTACTCGGTGGTACGTCCTAATTAGGCATAATAAACTGCATTTTATTTATATATATGGATACCCTCGCCTCTACACCTCCTCATCGAGTGGTGTAAATCTACGCCATAATATTGGCCCTGTGACGTTCAGGAAATGAGTAGTTACGCTTGCTGATCAGACAGGGAAGGTGGACGCAGACTTGCGCCGAAGGGGTAAGTCTGGCGCGTGTGCGTCATCGATTTGGCGCAGTGTAGCTTCCTGTCCAAGAAAGTTTCGAAAGAGGAGTAACTCAGCTACGCTGAACATCGCCGGCTTATGTGGTTTTGCTGATTTGGCCCCTGCTCACTGGCTAGCCCAGTCCCTCATCTCGCCCTTCCACCGACCGGTCCAATCCGCTCGCGAAAACAGTGGCCGCCCTGGACTACCCCGGTCCAGACCGGGCCAGAGTGGGTCGCGAAACGCGCTAAACCCCCGGCTAACACCCCGGTACCCATTCACTGCTGGGTGGGACAGGGGCTGCTCGGGTTTAAGGAAACGCCCCAACTGTTTCCGCCCGCCCCGGAGATCCGAAACCCGGGACTTCTCTTGTGAACCGCGCGTGCTACCCCTAACACTACGGAGTACCCCATGGTTTGTTATGGTTGTTACTGTGAATTTGGTGATGACCTGAGGGAAAGGATATCATTGAAATATGAATGCTTGTCGAAATATTGGGTATGGTATTCAATTAAGCCATTATAATCCTGTCATCTGCTATGTTGGTTGATTAAAGAGAGGTAATTGAAGATATTTGAAGGTTGTCACTTGATAAATTGCATTATTAACTTAGGACATGTAGTCGTTTGTGAAAAAGGAGCAATCTCTATCTCCGCCAATCATTTTCCCACTTTCCAGGTTGTTACTTGTTTTTGGGCTTTTAGAGGGTTTAATAACTATGTTATACGATGAGGTTGAGGAAGTGTGATCTTAATATTAAACTGAATCTTCCAGTTGAATATGAATTTTTTTTGTTCTTTCTTTACTATTTTGTGTCCATTTCATATGCTTTTTGTTATGCAATATCGTGAAAAAAGGAAGACTCCACCAAGAGGCCAATTTGGAAAAATTCCCTGGGGGTTGCATGATCCCTTTATATTAAAAACCTATTATGTGAGCAGTATGATATCCTAGGGGGACATATATGGTACTCTAACCTTAAAATGATGATGAAATGTGGTGAACAGGATCAAGATAAAGTGAAATTCTGAATTCCAGATTTTGTCTGATGTCATCGCATCAACGGGTTAATTTGCTGTTGGAGACGCCTTCGGCGAACTACAACCATGATTTTCGCAAAATAGACACCAATACGATTCAATGAGCCTGGGTTTGGCTTGTTCCATCAGAAGGTGCACGGTATACCTCATTTTCCTAGCCTCCTAGAAGCCACTCCACTATTATCGCGTCTTCCTATTTTTTAATGAAACTATTGACCCAGACCCAAGAATATATGTGCAATGAAATACTTTTTGTCTAAGCTCACGAGATCTATCTAAGCAGCTAATCAGTTTTTTTTTTGGCTTATACAGATTTTTAGACAGTGTTTTATATTTGAGCGCCCTTGTGTGCCGTTCAATGACCAGCAGCTTATGATGAACCATACATCCGATCTTTTATCCGTCTAACATATTGTTGATGTCTTGATGGAGAGAGGTGTCCTGGCATGATCGTATCCACTTTGAAAAATGTACCGTTCTTATCCCGCAAGAGTTTTACGCATGTATCAATTTTCCCTTGATTTCTGGAATAATTTTTTTCGGGTAATATGCCTTAAAAAACATACTTAATTTCGGTCATTTATCAATGGAATTTAAATCTGCTTATCCACACAGGGAAGCTGTTGAAATCTAGATTTTTTCCCCCCTCTAATAATGTTTTTTCTCGTAGCAAATACGGTTTCTTGGATATTTATGGCAACTTGCTTCCCCACATTTTCCGCAGCCATCGACTGATACATTTCCACGGCTAACCGGTTATTTTACCGAACAAATGCCATTCAGTCTCTCAGTTTCCGTCTCAGATACTAGACCTACGCGTGCGAGCTCTCTCTTCTTGAAGTCAGTTGGGAGGAGACTTTGTGAGACTAAAAGCTTTTGATCCCCCTATATTATTTCTTAGTAATATTTTTATCAGTGTTTATACTTGTACGCCTTTAGGCTTTTATCTTCCTTGAGGCCTCAGGTGGTTGGCCTTGCTTGTATGTTATTTTTAGAGTATTGAGATGGCTGGCACTCGCTGGTGGTGTCGCAGGCTGGATTTGTTGAGTGGACATGTATTAATTGAGGCTTATGCTTCCCCCTGGTGCCCTTCTGCCACACTTTGCAGTCGGATGGTGACTCGCAGGGGTTGTGAACTGTACGATATTATCGTATTTTGTACGATACTTTGCTATCCGTAACGATGTCACGATGAATGGTTTAGAATCGTACACATATCGTGACCCTAACATTGGCCACATGCAGGAACAATGAGGGGCAGGGATCCTGACTGACATACACCTAACTGCATATCAATGAGGGTCAGGGATCCTGACTGACCTAACCTAACATGCAGGATCAATGAGGGGCAGGGATTCCTGACTGACCTAACCTAACATGCAGGATCATTTTACCGCTACTACTACTTAAGAACTACTACAGTTCATATACTAGGGTCGCCGTCGCCATATATTGAGTTTTAGCATCACTACAGACTTTGTGTCACTGAAGACAGCGTGCACAGTATTTATATAATAACGTATCTTCAATGGCACAAACAAATCATAAGGAATACAACATTTTTAGAGTACGTTTCCCGCCCCATTATTAGTGTTTTTTATATGTGCGTTTTTAATCCAATACACGATCAGGTGGTTTTTAAGTATCCTGAACAAGTCCTCATAAGGAGTATGGAGTATTCCTAAAACCCCTACAACAGCCGTCGGAATTAAAATAACACAAGGGGGGTTTCGTGATAACGAACAGTTGAGTCAGAAAACCCCCCCAGTGAGGTTAGGTTATAGTAATCAATGCCCCAAAACAGGTTAGTTTAGTATACTAGCAGAGGTCTGGAGAATTGATGCGGTTAGATTAGTAATATTAACCTTTTCCCGGGGGTTCTAATAGGGGTAGAGGGGGGGTTGGCGGAATCTTTTCACTTTTATAATTACGTTTAGAGGAGGATCTGAAGGGATCTGTTTAATAGCTGTGGAAACAAACCTTCCGGTAAATATGCAGTTTTTCAGCAATACTCCCTATTGACCAAACTCGCCTGACATAACGGATCCCAGATATGTCAGGAGGTCCTTTCCGCCTTAGGTCTCGCAAGGCGGTGTTTTGGTAAGGTTAGTTTTATGTTAGGGTATAAAGAGGTTAGAAGTTAGTGATAATTTTTTGGGGGGGTCCAGGGGTCATTTACGGTCGGGGAGGTTTTGGGGGCATCTCTCGGTTCACTCTAAACCCCGACCTACCTTTATAATTAGCTACGTTTTTAGAGGAAATCTCAAGGAATCTTGAAGGTCTGGAGAAAAAAAAAGCACTAATAAGGGCGGGAAAGGACTCTAGAATTTTACCAATTCAATAACATAATGACGCGGCTGGCGACACAGTTGTTGACGATAGGATCTTGGGACTGGTGTCTGTTGATAACCCCTCGTACATTTGATACGATGTACGTACCTGTGGTATTCTCCAATGACTGTTTAAAAAGAGCCACTATCATATCGCGAAGGCCCAACACCCGGTTTGTTGCGGGGGAATGGCGCAGAGTCCTTCTCGTCCCTCGCTCCCAGTTGGGTCGACAGTTCCTGCATAAGCTCTATTAGCTTCATGGCGAGGGAACCTGTAGTGCTTCATTCAGCCTCTTGGTCAGTTAGGGTCGAGGAGGTCCCAGACGGTCCACGAAACCTCCTCTCTCCTCAGGGCCCGCAAAATATAGAACGTCGAGGAATGGCCTCCATCCACGACCCACGCTCCAGAAAGCAGCTCTCTGAAGAGATGTATGCTCATCCACGTGTAACATCACACCTCCGCCAGGATACAATGATTATAGTTCAATCCTTAACCTCGTGGAACGTCTATTAGGCCTAATAATGACATTTTATTTATATATATGAAGAATACGCCTTCTCTACACCGCCTCATCGAGGTGGTGTAAACTAACGCATAACTATTGCCCTGTTGACGTACACGGAAATGGAGTAAGTTACGCTTGCTGTATCCAGCAGGAGGGTTGGCGCAGACTTGCGAAACCGAGGGGTAAAGTCTGGCGTTTTGACGTCATCGATTTGGCGCAGATGTAGCTCCTGATCCAAGAAAGTTTTCGAAAGAGGAGTAACGCAGACTTACACCTGCATACACCGGCGTACTGTGTTTGCTGGATCTGGCCCCTGGGCGCTTCTGTTGCCACCTTGGGGGAGGGGGGGGGGGGATGGGCGAACGACGAGACTAACGAGAGTTTGACTCTCGTTAACAACAAACAAGTTACCAACCCTCACTCACCCATTACCCTCACCCCCCTCACCCATTCACTCCACCCATTACCCATCACCCCCCACCCATTCCTCACTGCCATTACCCATCACCCCCCAGCCTCCATTCACTCACCATTACCCATCAGTCACCCCCCACCCTTCAACTCAACACCATTACCCATCACCCCCGCACCCATTCACTCCCCACCTTACCCCTCAACCTACATCAGGCTTCCTCAATTCTCGCAACCCACTTTTGTTTTCACATTTTCTCGCTAATAGGCTGCTAAACAAAAAAAAAAAAAAAAAAAGTGTCGGATCATCTCATAGGTGGGCTTATGACCTTCCCCTTGTCAACCTATTCCAAAAATGTGCCATATGAGGTGTTTGCGCCACGGGGGGCGGAACCTTTCCACACATCACACACCACACACAGACCGACAGACACAGCTCTTCGCTTATATTATTATAGATAGATAGATATATTATATCAATATATATATATGTATATATATATATATATATAAATATATATATATATATGTCTATATTATAGTATATATGATTTTTACATTTAGGCCTACAGCGCCTGTAGGCAGTGGTTTGACCCGAGCCTCTCGGATGGTAGGCCTCTGGAGGGTTCACTTGAGGCTGTGATTATGGTTGGCCCTCGCCCGTGGTGGCGCAGGGAGGTTCTTATTATAGTGACGCCCTCTGTATTAGAGACTCCATGCCGCCCCCCTGTGTCCTCCGATGCGCTCGCAAGCGAAGGTAGAGTTGATGGGCAGGGCCATGTGGGTATTTCTTAGGCCACTCGACGTGCCAGAAAGGTTTTGGGTTTCTTCGGGATCGAACTCGGGTCCACCCAAATCGCCAGTCGGAGACACTACCATTTCCGCTACCGCCTCCCCTATATATATATATATATTATATATAGTATATATATATATATATATATATAATATATATTATATAATAGGTATATATATAAATATATATATATATATATATATATATATTATTAATATATATGGATATATACATATATATATATATATAATGACTTCCAATTGATAAGGAATTTTGAGTAAATGTTTGCTGGGTTAGTCCCATAAAACCAATCTGCATTGTTTTGTACTCAGCAGTAATAGTGGTAAAATAATTAAATTCAGAAAAAGAACCATCAAATAAATTTAGTAATGCAATTTGCAAAGTATTTATCATTCCTTTCCCAAACAGGTGCAGTAGACGGCAAGCACATCACATCCAGAAGCCAGCTTTGTCGGAGGTCCTTATATTTATAATTACAACAGGACCTTCAGTACACTCCCTGATGGGAGTATAGATGCATCTTATCGCTTTCATCTATCTGGATTTGGGCTCCTATGGTAGAGAGGCAAGGACGGAAGTGTTTTGCACCGTCCTACGTTTGGCAGGGCACTGGAGGATGGCAACCCTGCTTCTTCCCGCAGTCTCCAAATGGATGATTTACCGTATGTGTTTTGTGGGTGATGAGGCATTCGCCCCTTAAACCCCAACTTATGCGGCTATATCCGAAAAAATCTGAGTGGACAAAAAGAAAATATTTAACTCAGGTTAAGTCGTGCTCGGAGGGTGGTTGGCAAATGCTTTGGCATTATGGTGTTCCAAGTACGCGCTCCTCCGGCAACCTATTTTGCCAAGCCGGAGAAGTGGACAAATTGTTAGGCATAGGTGTTCTGCATAATTTTCCATGAGAGAGAGAAGGATTGGAGTGTGTGTGATGTTGGAAGTGAATCAGGGATGAACAAGATGTGCAAATCAGACTGGGAGCTAACATGTTTCTGGTGCGGCATGGGACATCAGAGAAAGATTTTGCCAATCATTTTTCATTCCCCACAGGCAGTCTCTCCTATCAAAATGACCTTGTTCAGAGAGGGACTCAATATATAATCTTGGTGTGTGTTGTGGAGACTAAACATTTCAGGATTATGGGATGGAAGGTGGATGGTAATGTAGGCATGGGCCCAGTATGGACCACCTGCCACTTCCCCCCCCCCACAACCCTCCGACTTAGGTTTTTATTTGGACCAGTGGGATCCCCTGAAGTGGAAATCAACTGGTACAGTGAATAAACTTGAATGACCCTGTCCATTTGGGCCACATATTTGATGTTACCCCCAAACATCCATTTTTTCATCGACAGTCGGCGGGCCATTGTCATACTTTTGTTCTTGTTCGGCGTCTAAAACAGAAAAGAATTAATGAAAAAAAAGAACTTACCTAACCCTTATAGGTTTGAAACCTAACCTACTGTAAAGGTTTTAATGAAACCTAACCTACCTTATAGGTTTTAATGAACCGAACCTAACCTTAACCACAAAGTATACATTTTTATCTTTTTTTATGGTTTGCGGCCAATAAAACTATCCCTCCATTAGCACAAAGTACCTATTGTAGGCCAAGAAAAAATAGTCTGTGTCCTCTGAAACGACCGCGAACTCTCGTCCATTTAACCCGATCTCCATTAGAAAAAGCACCTATTGTAGGCTAGGAAAAAATAGTCGTGTCTCTGAAAACGACGCGAAGTCTCGTCCATGATACCGTAGTCCTTGACGTATTACTCTCGCTATGGAAGGCGGCCGATCTGTGGTTGGCGATGGCCTGTCCAAGTGCATCTTGCCTTGGCTCTTCACCGATCACTCGGAATGGAAATTCCCCTCGCAGGACATAGGCATTTGCCTTGTTTTGAAAGCGCGGTCCGGTGTAGAGACCCCTGCATTCGATCAGCGGTTCGAGTCCGCCCGTTCGTCTTTGGGTGGTGGCGTTTGTATAGGTCAATAACCTTGTAGTTGGTACTTGCAAGTGTCTAGATAGGATCAAAGTATCTTGATCTTCCGTGCTTGAAAGAGCTGGACAAGATGAAGTCTCGTCCAGAAAACATTATCTGTCCCCTCGCGATAGAGCGAAGACCATTTCAATTGTTTGTGTCTTTTGACGGAACGTTGCTATCTGGTACGAATTATCCTTATATATGAATTCATTCTTGTAGTTCTTCAGCAATTAGCATAGAAATATTAATTTTGTGTTTTTCGATTATTTTTTATACCTTTTCTGATGAATCTTAGTAGTGACATTCATGAATCCAAATTGGATTCTTGCTAAATTAGCGCTCAGCGCTTCGTCATAAGCCAATACCGTCTTAGGACGCGTCTTAGACTTTCTCGTGAACCTTAGGACCGCAGGGTTAGGACGAATCCTAAAGCTCTATAAGTATGGGGCCCTGGGCCTTAGTCTTAAGCCAGGAGACCTCAAGTCCCAAGGCTTTGCTTCCTCGTACAGCCCTCAAAGAGCCATCACCAAGTGACCCTCCAGCGACTCAGAAAAGATTACTGGCCCAAAAAAACTCCCCCCCAAATCCCCCCCGGGGCAAAACAAGATACAGTGATCTTGGTGTTTGCCGACGGATGCTCACACAATCACTTTTTGGATCTACAACTTTGCCTAATACCAGCATCCCATACAGTTGAAAGTATGGGCCAGGAGCACCCTTGCCCTCACTCATGTATTAACAGGAAAAGAAGCTGGATACCCCTGCCCATACTTCACAGCTCTCTCAGTCCCAGAGACAGACCAGTCCCATCAAACAAATAGTCCGTGCAGGAATCCCGCGAAGTCGCAGAAATCCCATGAGTGACTCACGATGCACTAGTCAAACGCCTTCTTGAGAATCACCATAGGCTGCAAGCATCCCCTGTCGACTCACGTCGCCTTCCAACAGGACACGAAGCCTAGGATACGGTCTGTTGTTGACTTACCAGGCAGTGAACCCAGACTGCTTAGGTATCTGATGCTTCAGGAAGATATGACTGCGAATCCGTGTCGCAATAGATGGGCAATCCCTTGCCTGGCACGCTGAGCAGTTGTAATACCGGCGGTAATTGTTGCAGTCCTGACGATCCCCTTTCCCTTTCGATAGGGACGACCAGCCCCTTTTCCAGTCAGGAGGAATGCGTACCATGAATGCCACACTGCAGTCAGGACAGCATGCAACCCGCGGATCATGGCCTCCACCCCCAGTTTGAGGAGCCCGCACTGGATATTCCAAACACCAGCTGCCTTTCCACCCCTCAACTTTGCTACAAAAAGCTCTCTCTGAACTTCGTCAAGAGAGGGTGCGCTTTCGTCAAGGGAGGATCCGGCATCCACTGTCCTGTACCCAGTGGTTTGAAAGCTGCTCATTGAGGTCCACCGTGGAACCACTGCCCAAAGTAAACTCATCCCACTCAGCCAGCCCATCCATTGTCCGACACGAGGGCACCCAATCTGCTAAATCCCTTTAGATCATCTGGATGCCCCAGAAGGACAATACAAAAAAAAGTTTTGAAATGTCCAATTTCTTTTTTTTTACAAAATGTACTAAATATTTACAAGTTTCATTACAGAAAAATTTGAATAATTTACAATAGTACAATAATTTACAATTTACAAAAAAGTACAAAAATTTCAGGTATCAAAATATCAAAAAATTGCATCTGTCATAAACTGCAGATGACCGAGATTTTTTCATTGAGTTGACTGATTTGGTCAATGACATAAATCCAAATACCCTCAAGACCCGTCAGCCCTGGCCTGCTGTCTTTCAGCTGTCCCTTTCTAAAAGCTTCACAAACCGTAATTCCAAGAGATCCCCTTTTCCTCCCTTGATTTTCTCTTCTTGGCAGATGTCCGGGCCACCAACGCTGCCATGGCAAAGGCTTATCACCAACTTCTGCGGCGAGGCAACCTGTGCCAGGCCCGTGTCGGCTTCCCGATGACGTGGTCTGAAATATATTTCATATATAGAAATTTAATAAAACAACATAATATATTCAAAGAGGAGGTGTCTTTGAGGAGGAAGCTTGTTCTAAGTATTGACAGATACAAGATATCTAATACAATTAGAAGTACATTTTTAAATTTCAGCACTAGTAATATAGCATGGCGCCTCTGTGGTGTAGTGGCTAGCACGACTGGCTTACGAAGATCGGGTCCCTGGTTCGAATCCGGCTAGGGCAAGTCGGCGCAGAGCCAAACAAATTGTTCTTTTTTTCCCTCTCCTATAGCTTCCTCCCTTTCCGGGTTTTAATTATTGGGGCTGTACTTACATCTCTATGTTGTGTTGATCCGTTTCAGAAGAGTGACCTCGTGGACGGTCCTGAGGACTCTATGGAGGGTTCCAGGAAGCTACTTCCGCGCCGCTGAAAAAAAATACAGACATGATCACGGATGCGACAGTAAAAATATAACTGCCATATTAAAAAGTTTCGGGCGGTAATATGGCGAGGACTTCGCGGTCGTTTTCAGAGACACCGACAATTTTTCCCTGGCCTGCAAGGTGATTTTTCTAATGGGATTGTTTTATTTTCCGGAAACCCATATTAAAAAATAAAAATTATTAAAAATTTATCAGAATAAAATAAAATAATGAAATTCTCCCCGAATTTTATGGTCGCCGGTCCATTCAAACCCTGTATCTCCATCAGAAAAAAAGCACTAAACTTTGATAGAAAAAAATTTGTCAGGTTCTCAGATAACAGGGAGTAATTGATAGTAACATCCTAACCTAACCTATAGGTTTTTAATGAAAACCTAACCTAACCTTAACCGCTAAGTATGGTAATAATGGACGAGGACTTCGCTGTTCGTTTTCAGAGACAGACCGACTATTGTTCCCTGGCCTACAATAGGTGCTTTTTCTAATGGAGATAGTTATATTTTGCGCAAACCCATAAACAAAACAAAAAATAAAACCCACCGAATTTTATTGGTACCATTTCCATTAAAAACACTGAATCCTCCATCATAAAAGCACTAAAACTTGGCCGCAAAAACTAGCAGGCCTCTTTAGGTTTTATGAAACCATAACCTACCTTATGGGTTAGTAGCCTTAGTTTAACTCTAGTAACCTTAAGTTTACCTTATAGGTATAAATATAGTGCTTTTTCTGATGGGAATACGTGGTTTGTAAGGGAAACGGTACCATAACATTAGCCCACCTGTTGAGGGTTTTTTTTTTATTATTATGTTTTTTACTGGGTTTGCGCAACAATAAAACTATCACCATTATAAAAAACACCTCTAGTAGGCCCGGGAAAAAATAGTCGGTGTCTCCTGAAAACGACCGCGCAGTCCTCGTCCATTATAAACCAGATTATCTTCAGATTTGTGTTGTTAAGAATGTCACGAGTGCATTTTCATTCCACACCAGGTATTGAAAAGAATAAACGGAATATGCCTATAAATAATTTACAAATCTTACGAGCGATGTTGTCCTGTTGCGTTTCATAGCAGGGCGTCCCAAAAATTGTGAACAGGTACCACTTGACAGTGGCAACAGCATCTCCCCGGAACCAATCGGAAGGGACTTGGTGGGTGACCGTCCTCATCCAGACACCCCTGTTCTCTGAGGTAGGGCCCATCTCTTTTTACTGTCCTCCGCTGTAACAAAGACCAAAAATTCAGATTTGATGGAATGTTAGATATTGTTGATGGGCACAGCGTAAGTAGGCAGTTTCACTTTAAGAGGCATTATTGCTTGAGTAGGGCATACATATATTGGAACAACACCTTTATGTTCAATTTCATGATTTTGAGAACTGTTCGCAAACTTAAACAGTCCCATGTTCGATGAATTGCTCTGACGTACCAATTATTTCTTTTCATAGCCACGTCCCTTATAGTTCGCCTGTGCAGCCTCGTACAGCCAAGGGTACTGGCCCCGGTTGCTGATCAGTTTTTCATCCGGCTCCTCGGTCCAACATTCTGGCAAATAGTATACATTCGGAAACAAGTAGTGACAAGTGTAATATTGTTCAAGGACACAATAATGTTTACAAATAGTTTGGGGGGAGGGAAGAGGAGGAGAGTGGGGATAAGGATTAAATTTGCACCAAGGTTTTTGTACGTTTAAGTTTGATGTCTGAACAGGGTCTTTACCATATCATATCAGGGATGGATAAATTTGAAGGAGCTCTGCACCGCCAAGATACTAACGGCACGATATAGTTATTAGAGTTTAATTGGAACGCTGGTCTACCGATATCTTGTCCCCCGTCGCCGGAGTTCCGCTCCAATTTTTTGGTAAATTTATACTCTTATCCATATTAACCATATTTCTCTACAATAAATTGGAGTATGGTTTCTGGTTTACACAAATGGATTCGAGAACTTTCTTTCCCAGAGTAATCCAGTGCAAATCAACTACGTTCGGAGATATAAAATGTTGGAAATGTAGTTCAACCACTACTCCTTATGACTAAAAGCAAATACTCTCCCTGAATGTAGAAACACGGGTAAAATTTGATTAAATGTTAATATTTGGCACTGTAATATAAAACTTCAAGAACTTAAAACTCGCCGAAAATAGGAACACTCGTCGAAGTGAAAAATTGAACACTCGCCGATGTCGCGACAATTCCAGGTACATAATATATCGAATATATGACTTTAGCTGTTTAGTAACCTAACCTAACGGTAATCTAACCATTACCGTCGCGAGAGTTTCCAAGAGTGCGTTGGGATGAGAACTTTGGTAGACGACGAGAGTTAACATAAACCATTCTTTGCAGCAACGTGGTTCATATTAAAATTATCAAATATGTATTCAATGCACTGTATCCACAGGTTTTACATACAGTGGCGAACTGCGTGGGAGGCCCTGGGGGGCAGTGCCCCCATTTCGGGCGGTGTCCCTCATTTGAATAAATAGATAAATTTGTAACGTACTAGAAAAACTAACCAAGTTGTTTTAATCTAAATTTATACTCATTAATTGATTTATAATAACATGATTAATAGTTATAGTCAATGTATGGTTATTTGCTATGGGTTTGCGCAAAATAAAACTATCTCCTTTAGAACAAGCACTTATTGGGTAGTCCAAAAAAAATAGTCGTTGTCTCTGAAAACGACCGCGAAGTCCTCGTCCAATATTCCCAAATGCATGCATCTTTATATAATATATATATATATATATATATATAGATATATAATTATATATATATAGTATATATATGTATATATATATATATATATATATATATATAGATATATATATCATATATAAGATATATCTATAATATATTATATATATAGATAATATAATATATTAATATATATATATAATAATATATGTATATATATATATATATATAATATATATATATAGATATATATATAGATATATATAGATATATATGTATATATATCGATAATGTGTGTGATATTGTATATATATATTTGTGTGTATATATATATATATATATATATTTGATGTATATATGTATATTATATATATATATAATATTTAAAATATATAGTATATATAGATATATATATATATATATATATATATATATATATGTGTATATATATTTATATATATATGTGTATATATATATATATAATATAGATTATATAGTATATATATATCTATAATATATATATATATCATAATATATGTCATTATATCATATATATATATATATATATACATTGACACACTATGGTGCAGCCCTCCACCATATTACCTGTGGCCCCCGAGTTATTAATATCTGATAATCTATCGTAATATATATATATATTCTCTATATATATATATATATATATATTATATATATATAGATATAATATATATATATATATCGAATACTAGATATATTGTATAATATATATATCTAATCAATTATATATCTCTATCTATATAATATATTATGTATATATATTATATGTATATATATCTATATGTGTGTATATAATATATGTGATATATGTCTACTATATATATCTATATCAATCTCTATATATATCTATATCTATATTATGTATATAATGTATCTACTATCTATCATTCTATATATCTATATATCTATATATATATCTCTATCATATATATATATTAATATATATGTGTATACTACTATCTATATCTATAATATATATATATCTATATAATATATATATATATATACTACTCTACTCACATATGTTATATAGCTCTATCTATCTATATACATATAATATATTATATATATATTACTATTGAAAACTATGGTTCAAAGGCCCTCCACATATATATCCCTGTGGCCCCCACCGATTCCTACCCATATTTCCTGTGGCCCCCAAGAGTGTGCCACCTTTTTTACGCACTGTTACCTAATCATGCTGGGTTAGGTTATTCAACTGCAGGTGTGGCCCAGTTAGGTCAGGAGAGTATTGGTCTGAAGGGAGTATCGGTTTGAAACTGCATTTTTTAAACATCAAATGATATGGCTGCACTGGTTATTCTTTGCCTGGGATGGACAAAGAGATTTTCCTCCTTTCACAGGAGGAAAAGGAATACAGTATATAAGAACATATATTCAATGATGGTACAAAGTCTTTACCATACCTGCTACCTGAAGGTGACCCGGATGGCTGTAGACTGCTGCTGGACTGACACAGTGAAGAGTGGTTTGCGACTGGCTGCTCTCACTGCCTGCTGTGGTGGGTTTGTTTATCATCCCGTTTCGCGGCGAATCGGGGCGATAGACGCTGGTTACGCCGCCTCTCATTTCACGCGAATACCTCATCATTTTCACTTGAACAGTACAAAAAATTACATTTGAATTATAGCATTGTTACCATGATAAGGTGTGATTCGATTAGGTACTTAAATATCATATCTCGAATATTGTACGGCCGTAATCCGCCGCACAAGTTAAATTGAAGTCAGCTCTCCCGCTCGAGGCGTAGCCCGCCGAGCTGGGGTGGAAGC
>JACEEZ010004073.1:905000-928137 GCA_016584305.1 Chionoecetes opilio | reverse complement strand
GAAAAGTAAAGGGTATTTGGGTAGTAGTAGGAGGAGTATTTAGGATAGTAGTAGTAGTAGTGTATAGTAGTAGTAGTAGTAGTATTTGTAGTAGTAGGAGATATTTTAGTAGTAGGTGGTAGTAGGAGGATTAGTAGTAGAGTAGTAGTAGTAGTAGTAGTAGAGTAGTAGTAGTAGTAGTAATAGTGTAGTAGTAGTAGTAGTGAGTGTTGTTGTAGTAGTAGGAGTATAGGGATAGGAGTAGAGTGTAGTAGTAGTATATAGGAGTAGGAGTATAGTAATTAGTAGAGAGTAGTAGTAGGAGTAGGAGTAGTAGTTAGTGTGTAGTAGTAAATAGAGTAGTTTTGATGTTGTGGCATGCATAATCACCCCTAAGCTCGTTATATACACGTACTGCAGGGATATAAAAACTAAACTGCAAAATGAATACTGGACGAGTATGCTTCCTCTTCTGCCATCGCCTGGTGGTCGTGTTGGTAAATGTGAGTGTCGGTTCTGCTTGCGGTGCCTCACTAACCGCATTACCGCCACGTGCCGACCACCGCTTCTTGGTTAGTCCTTGTGACGCTCGGCAGACAGACGAAAAAAAGAACTGTTTTCCCATCGTTTTTTTTTAACCCACTCCTGTGACCCATTTCCCTTTTTGTTTTCAGTGGTACTCTCTAGTGGCCCGATCAAAGACTCTTTTTTTTTTCTTATCTGAATCTCTTGTAGTAATATCATGGAAATGTGATTATTTTTAGACTTTAAGATTCTTAGACATAGGCTTTTTTTACTTCTATACTTTTTAGACTGATTATTTTTTATTCATGTCACTGCTTTATGTAAGTTATAAGATTCGTTCGTGCGCCGTTTCTCTGATGTCAAATTTTATTATCAATGACGTAAATTGCAAAAAAAAAAAAATCCCTGATGGGTGGTGATTGAACTAGAAAAAACCCATAACGCTTTTGAGGACTCTTGATAGAAAGTCGTCCATCCTTGTAGTGTTTAAATTCTCCCTTCCACTTATAATGGTAAGAACCCGGCTGGTATCAGGGGCGCGGTGAACAATGGCTCCCTTTTAATTTCACACATTAAACCCAAAGAAAAGTCCATTTTAAAAACGGTTTTGCGCTTTTTGCCTCATTTAAAAAATACACGCCCAAAAATATGACAACAGTTTACACAAATAACTTTTAATAAAGGGAATTAGTGACTATGGTGTTACTGTGGGATGTATGGGAGGGTATGGGATGACTATTGAAGTTACAGTGTCTTTACGTGGAAGTAGAAAGGAATGTAGGAATTTTATGATCCGGCAGAAAGGGGGCACAAGGAGGGCGAGGAAGGGCGAGGGTGTCACAAAGCACCGGGCGACCAGCTGGAAAACGACCTCAGATACGAAAAATTAGAGAGATATGAGGCGAGAAATCAGACCCAGGAGAGTTATACTACGACCACCACCACCACCTCTTCCACCTCTCTCTCACCACCACCACCACCTCCTCCTCCACCGCCTCCACCTTTCACTCTATCCACAGCTGTTGTCGTCCCCTCCACCTCTCCTGTCATATGAGTCATCGCCATTGTCCCTCCACCACCTCTGCTTCCACCTTCTTCATCCACCAGTCTTTCCACCTTCACCTTCTCACACGTCACTGACTCCCAATATCATAATTATTGTTTTTTTATCCACCACCACCACCACCACCACCGTCATAAGAACATAAGAACATAAGAAAATAAGGAAGCTAAAAGAGGCCGGAGGCCTAACGTGGTAGTCCTGACCTAACACTACCTAATCACCCTTTTCATCCCATCCATGAATTATCCAGCCCCTTTAAAGTTTCCCTAATGACTCCGCACTAACTACCTGTCTACTGAGACCATCCACTCATTCCCCACCCTATTTGGAACCAGTTTTTCCCTATTCCTTTCTAATCTACGCTTTTCCAGCTTGAACCGTTACTTTTTGTTTACCTGGTTTAAAGCCGTAAGAACTTTTCCTACCTCTCCTTTTTTAATCCTTATCACTTAAAAACTTCTATCAGATCGGCCCTTACTGCGTCTTAGAGTGGGAAATTTAAAATAATTCAATCTCCTTCATAACTAAAGTTACGCATCCCTTGTATCATTGGTATCTTTTCTGCACTTTTTCTAACAACACTATCCACTGTAATAGGGAGACAAAACTGAACGGGCATAGTCTAGGTGAGGCTGACTAGAGCCAGATAAAGCTTTAGAAAAACCCTTCCCCCATTTACTTTTAAAACTTTGGTAATGAATCCTAATACTCATTTAGCTCTATTTCGGCCCTCAATAACATTGTTCCAGGCGGAGGTCTGGGCTCACCCTCACTCCAAGATCTTTTTCACCTTCTGATCTTTCAGGATACATTGTTATGGTGTATCAATACCAGGGTTTTTTTCAACACATTCAAAACCCGCTACATTTACAATTTTAAAAAATCCATCTGCCTTTGACTGCCACTCGTTAAGTTTATCTAGTCTCCCTGCAATATGTTTAGCGGGACTGTGATCCATAATTAATAACTTAGTATATCAGCAAACTGCTGATATCACTGCTAATCCCACAAATCCAAGTCGTGATGTAAATCAAAAAATAGTAATGGCCCAAACAGACCCTTGTGGAACTCCACTTGTCACCAGTCCCATTAGATTTGGAACCATTAATTGTAACCCTTTGTGCCATTACTTAGCCAAGCTCTGATCCAATGAATAACCTTCCACATCTATACCATGAGCCCTAACCCTTTTTTTAAGAGCGTCGGTGGTACTTTGCCCAAATGCCTTACTAAGTCCAAAATATTAACTCATAATCCTACATTATCTTGCCTCCATAAACTTTCCTATAAAAACTCAAACTCAAAGCCGTCCTTTCCACCTTTGCTATTATCGTGTTCAACGTCATCTTTACTACCTCTACCACCTCCTCCTCTTCCTGCTCCTCTTCCTCCTCTTCCTTTAACACTAATACTACCATTACCACCACTACTGCCTTCTCCTCCTTCTTTTCCTCCTTTTCTCATCTTCTTCTACCACCATCGCCACCATACTCACTCGTAACTTTACCTGTTCCCTTTAACTGATATCAAGAAGGAAGGTGTTACTTAAATAAATCACCTCACCTACCCTCGCCCCCCTTCACTTATTCCCTTAGCCCTGCCCACTCCTTCCACTCTGTCTTGTCACTCTTCCACTTCCTACTTCCTGCCCACTTCCAATCCACCATACGCCACCAACATGCATGCACTCAGTCACACCCGGAAAAGTGTGTGCCTTTATCAGAGGGATGCGCCTGGCCGCCCTCATCCTGCAGGAGATCTATAGGTATCCTCTCCTGCATGTCAACACTATATAGGGCCGCCGTGTTTCCCTGAAGGGCACACTCCGCCAGAAAGAAAGGCATCCTCTTATACTCGTACTTGCTGCTTCAGGCGGGAATATCCGAGGCTGCTTTATTTGTTTTCTTACAGCACGGTGATGATTTCAATACTCAGTGTCAACACCCTTATAGAAGGACACGTGTTAGCGGTGGGAGGATTCTCAGCAGCCACGAATGTCTTTCTGCTCAGCCGCTCAAAGACTGAGAAACTCGCTCACATATTTTTTGGGTCGTGTCACGGATCTGTTCAACGTGACGTGTTTAGAGACGCGTCATGTTGGCTCGTCAACGACACGTGCTTAGGAGGGTCAAGGCGGCACGTGGCATAATTTGGGCACAGCTGCAGTAACAAGGTTTGGGCACAGCTGCACGGAGGGGGGGGGGGGGGAAGATCTGATCGGCAAAAAGTACTACGGATTTTGGTACTCGTCGAGCGGTGCCACTCCGGAAATTCAGGTGTTCAACAAGCTTTATCGCGTCGCCGTTATGGTAATCGCATTAACTTCATCCCGTTCCGCTCACTTTGATATGTTGGCCACGTGAGTTCATTTCCCTTCGTCACACTCAGTAAATTCGCATAATCTCGCGTCAGGCACATAAAACATATCGCTTTTTATGACTGAAAACTCATAACACCTTTGGAACGACAGGCGCATCATATTACAGTCATAATTTTCCACAGAATGCCAAGTAAAGTTTTCAACCTTTATGTTTACAGAACTGTCAAAATTATACCGCTCGTTTATCCAAATGTTATGACAGTCTTCACGCAGGTAATATTCCCTAGCAGAAAATTGGCTTGCTCGGAAACACAACACGTCCGACATACGCAAACATTCGACAAAGCGGCGGCAACAGCTGACCGCGATGGATGGCGCGCCCCGCCACAGCCCCTCCCGGCCCGCCGCCGCCACGCCATCATTTAAAGCTGTCAGGCCACGCACTGCCTTGGACGTTTCGCCGCCACCTAAACCCCTTCAACCTTCAGAATATATATATTATATATATATATATATATATATATATATTATATTATAATATATATAATATATATCTAGAGAGAGAGAGAGAGAGAGAGAGAGAGAGAGGGGAGAGAGGGGAGGGGAGAGAGAGAAGGAGAAGAGAGAGAGAGAGAGAGAGAGAGAGAGAGAGAGAGAGAGAGAGAGAGAGAGAGAGAGAGAAAAGAGAGAGAGAGCATTGGTCGGGTCAACGTACACGAAGACAAGAGTTGAAATGAAGTGCGGCAGAGATGAGTCACTCGGACACTCGCACTTCATGTCAGGCGTCAAGGTGAGCCTCGCCAGCCTTAGCGGAGGAGCTGCAAGGTGAGCCAACACTGCTTGAGTAGCGACGCCGCCCGTGCTCCGAGTGGCAGGCGGGGCGTGGAGGGGCAGGGGGAGGAGGGGAGGGAAGGAGGGAGGGGCGAGGCATGGCGTGGCTCGAGAGGAATATTTAATGTTCTCGTTCAGTCATACATTTTGTCTGACATTTCATATTAACTACGAAAAATCTGTAATTATTGTAAAATATATATTTCTCGGATTTTTCATGACCCGAACCATTTATTCACATCATGGCCTTAACGTTATTTATTCATATAACGAGTTGCATAATTTTCTGGTCTATAGAGATGAATAAATTATGTGTATTCATGTTGAATTATTAGAATATAAAAGTGCCTCCATGGCTAATGCGTAGGGCTCGCAGCGATGTGTCTGGTGGTAATGGGCTGCAGCATATGTACTGTACAAGCTCAAAGGCCAAGGAGACAGAGGTGAGCACCGCAGCAAAGTGCACATCGGTGTAAATTTTTTTAAGTACCAGCTGCATGACACATAAATATTCTTATATAAAAAATCATGCAAATATATATTCAATAAAATCTAAAGCTATAACCTCAATGGCATCCTCATTTACGTGTTTTCCCTCCTGCGGCCTCGTCCGCGTCGGTGCAGCAGAAGTGTTCATAGTAACCAGGTAGGCGGCTTCGCTTGTGGGAGTGGGCGTGTTCATAGCATGTGGCAAAGACATAAAACAGACAAAAACAAGAACAAGACCAGCGAAACCAGACAGAGGTAGGCCACCATAGCCCACGGAGGTAACCAGCCCTCCATATCCACTACGACGACGTCCTAGTAACTGTGGCGAAGGTGAGGCGTGTGTAGGCTGGCTCGAGACGCCCTCACCTTCTTGGCCCCGCCGCCGTGTGGACAGAGGCTGCGGCGCCCAGTCATCAGGGTGGAGAGCCGCGCTAAGCCAGGCCTCGGGTACACACCAACACCATTCATTTCACTTACGGTCTGACACTTCGCAGTTTTTCATTATAAGACGTTTAATTTCAGATCCGCTATATTTTGCTCGCTGCTTCTTGCTCAAATTACTCGCCGTCTGTACTAAGGTGGGAGAGGGAGGGGTGGCTAGGGCTGAGGTGGGTGTTGAGGGCTGAGGTGAAGGGGGGGGGGCGTGGCGTGTCCTTGGAATGAGGCCTGCAGGTGGGCTGGCGAAGGGGGCTGAGGGTGGGGAATATTTGTTGCCAAACTTTGAAACCTTCTCTGCCATCTATACGAAGAGTAATGTCCTTTTTAAAACTCGCTTATTCGTTTCGTCGGACTTGCACAGTTGCATTACTCTGAGATATAGCCGAGCTTACAGGCGTATAAATATAGATCGGTAGGCATGTTTAAAAAAAAGGAAGAAGAAAACTCATATATCTGTCTTTAACCTTCATTTCACCTCCCATCGCCGTCATCATCATAGTTCTAAACATGCCGTTGTTGCTAGGAATATTGTGACATACTAACACCGTCAGCCTTTAATATACTGTAACATGTTTGAGAGCGAAACTTATCAGAATTGTGGGCGGTGTCTGGGCGGCTGTGAAGGTCAGGGGTGCATCTCGGCTTTAATGGGGTCCCCTTTTTGCCGGGGGATTTTTAAATTTTGGACATAAATTGGGTACTTGGAATCGCGGTTTTCAGGAGCCCCTTTGTCCGCACCCTTTGCCACACCCAAAACCCCTTTCAGATAACCCCTCCCCCACCTCAACACACCTGTCACCATGCACGTAAATAAACACCTGACTTAGACCTATTGTAGATCCCGGTTTAGAGGGAGCTGTGGTTTGTCGAGTGTGATACAGGGAGTGAATTGCTGTGAGGGTAAAGGGGGAATGAGGAGAGGGAAGGATCAAGAAGAGGACAGAGGGATAGGGCATGAGGGGCTTGCATGAAGAGAGAGGGAGAGAGAAGGAGAGAAGAGAGAGAGAGAGAGAGAGAGAGAGAGAAGGGGGAGAAAGGGGAGAGAGAGAAGGGGAAGAGAGAGAAAAAAAGGAAAGAAAGAAAGAAAAAAAAAGGGAAAAAAAAAAAAAACCCCAAACCACAAAATTCAAATAAAACTTGCCCCCCTTCTTCCCCACCCAAAAACCTTCCCTTCCCCCAGTCTTTTCCCCTGGGGCCCCCCCGTACCTCCCGCCCCCCCGTGACCCCCTTGACCAAACCCCTTCGCCTTTTTGCCGTGTTTTTTTTTTTTTTTTTTTTTTTTTTTTTTGGGACAAGATCCGGCTAACAGTCCTAAAATCAAGTCCTTTCGAGGAGTCATGGAAGGAGGAGAGAGAGAAGGAGAGAGAAGACAGACGGGCAGACAGACAGCAGACAGACAGACAACAGACAGGGCAGAAGGACAGACAGAAGCAGACGGGCAGAGGAGGGGTGGGGGAGAGGAGAGAGAAAATGGTGAGCTTTACGAGTATGAGTAAAATCGAATTTTTTTTTTCTTTCTCTCTTTCTCTCTCTCTCCCCTCCTCCTCCTCTCTCTCCTCTCTTCCTCTCCTCTCTCTCTCTCTCTCTCTCTCTCTTCTCTCTCTCTCTCTCTCTTTTCCTCTCTCTCTTCTCTCTCTCTCTCTCTCTCTCTCTCCTCTCTTCTCTCTCCTCTTTTCTCTCTCTCTCTCTCTCGTTAACGTCGCTTTACATATCTATTCTGTCTGTTTCCTGGTTTCATTTCACTAGAAAGGTTATTATTTGGCCCTAGGAATTCACTCATCATCACGGTTTGCAGCTCTTTTACACGTCCTGAATACGGTGCAGACTTAGGAGAGCCATTCATTATTTTTATCAAATGATCAAAGTGTGGTAACGCAAAGGTCTGAAATCCGTTAATTGTAATGAGGAGACAAACGCTTCACAGTGACACGAAGAAATTATAGAGACCAGAAGAGTCTTGTATGCCATAGAAAAAAATAGCTTTCTACTGATGACATAGGAGTGATGATAGGGATGATGAGGATGAGGATAAAAATGGCTGAATGATGATATGCTAGAGATAAGGAGAGCAGGAATAATTGAGTGAAACGTGGTCCTGCAAGTGAAGTTAATAGTAGTAGTAGTAGTAGTAGTAGTAGTAGTAGTAGCAGTAGTAGTAGTAGCAGTAGTAGTAGTAGTAGCAGTAGTAGTAGTAGTAGCAGTAGTAGTAGCAGTAGTAGTAGTAGTT
The DNA here is from genome assembly GCA_016584305.1 of Chionoecetes opilio. NCBI lineage: Eukaryota > Metazoa > Arthropoda > Malacostraca > Decapoda > Majidae > Chionoecetes > Chionoecetes opilio. Next base: position 920,265 of record JACEEZ010004073.1, on the reverse strand, counting down.
AGCAGTAGTAGTAGTAGTAGTAGTAGTAGTAGTAGTAGTAGTAGTAGTAGTAGTAGTAGTAGTAGTAGTAAAGTAAAATTAAATATAAACGAGGTGTAATATTCGAAGCTAAATTCTCTACTGATATTTATAACATTAAGGTGGTAAAAAAAAAAAAAAAAAAAAAAAAAAAAAAAAAAAAAAAGCATCCACTAAACGCCGCACCCCCAAAACCAGCGTCTCTGTTCATTCTTCTTCTTCTTCTTCTTCTTCTTCTGTGAGCTCTGTCGCTTAGTATCCCTTCATAGGTCCTCTTCAACTCCATCTCCTTAGTTAACAAACTTGTCAACTCTTCCCTTGTCTATTTCACCTGGGATACTAAAACATTTTCATTAGTGTTCTATTATTGTATTAGTAATAGTTTTAGCTAGTTCAAAATGATCATTCAATCTCGTCGTCCCTGCCTTGACGCGATACGGTGTGGCGCAGGGCAGGACAACAGGACCCTCTTGTGGCATGCATGTCTTTTCTATCTCCAATATTTTCCATTTTCCTTTGTTTTATCGCGGTTGTTGAGAGGCTACACTACGGACGAGGTAATGACGGGTGGTTCCTCGACTAACCCTCATAACAAAAAGAAGAAAAAAAATGTAACTGTAAAGAAATAAAGATGGTAAAGGTAAAGGTGAAAGTAAGGTAGAAGATGTAGCTGATGATGATAACTAATGGTTGGTGCGTGGTGAGGGGATTCTTCAGTTCCCTTGACTAATCCTCATACAAGAAAATTAGAATAAGATAAAACAACACTTATTTGGTGCTTTATGAGTGGATTCTTCTGTCTTTCTTTTCGATATTCCGTCCGATGAACCGTATAACTTAGCATCCAAAGCCTCAACACCACTAACGAAGTGATGGCTTAAGGTTTCAATCTCCTGTTCTCAAGGCAGTGGGACTCGAACGTGGAGGTGAAAGTCCTTGTTAGATCGGAGGCAGCTGCCCGGCCGGTGAGCCTAATTAGCTGTTATTAGGGAGGCAGCAGCTCCCCGCCGCCTCTGCTGACGTGCCTCGAAGCCTTATACACACCACTGGGGTTATTAGTTAACAGTAGTAGTCATGGTAGTAGTGGTAGTAATAGCAGTGGTAGTAGTGGTAGTGGTAGCAGTGGTAGTAGTGGTAGTAGTGGTAGTGGTAGCAGTGGTAGTAGTGGTAGTAGTGGTAGTGGTAGCAGTGGTAGCAGTGGTAGTAGTGGTAGTAGTAGTAGTAGTAGTAGTAGTAGTAGTAGTAGTAGTAGTAGTAGTAGTAGTGATAGTTTGGGTGTTCATAATGTTAATAGTAATGATATGATAATGATGATAATAATGATAACGCTAATAAGGATAATGATATCAATAATAGACGATTTGTCTGTTATGAGAAGACTTCAGAAATGTGTTCTGCCATGTTTGTAGAGTGGCATAGTTTATATAATTCCTACCCAAAATATTGAATTCGTCCTGAAAAAGTGGTGATTAAGTTAATTGCTCGAAAAAACGTCCGCCATTGTCGTGACGTCACAAGATGTACAGGCGCGGGAACCGAACGGGCCCGAGCCTGTCCGAACCGAGCCGAGCCGAGCCGAGCCGAGCCGAGCCGAGCCGAGCCGAGCCGAGCCGAGCCGAGCCGAGCCGAGCGTTACATCCACCATAACACAAGCCAGCCACCGTCGCTTCTTTATCTTATAATCTTTGGAAATTGAGATAAACATCTTCCCTAGTGTTGAACCTGCCAGTGTTAGTGCACATTGGCACATAACACCAAGGATGTCTATTTCCCCTTTCCTTTGCCATGGCTTTACTGGTGTCACTATAGGTCAACACAGCCTTCGTAGCCTCCCTCGTGTGGACATCTGATGACGTCACGACCAACGCATGAACTTTTTGCAGTCACGTGACATTTGGGCAACTTTAAACCTTATTTTTAAATCATTCTTGCCTTCTTTGTTTGAAATGAGTTTAGAGTTTTAGATTTTTAACAGTTTAGGAATTTATTGGCCAACCTTTTAAAAAATAAATATTAGGCAACTTGTCTATTGTGATAATAATAGCGATATAATAGCAGTGTCCTCAGTGGCGATAAATATTAATGAGAAGGAACTATGTCTCGTGGCGTAAGTGGACTCGGAACCGGTTACGGAGCCGCACCTGAACACGCTAAGGAGTTATTTATCCGAAAAGCAAAAATTATTCTTTCGTCCACCCCCTCCCCCCCTCCCCTCTCCCCCCTTTTTTTTTTGCAAGTATCGTCGATTTGTTTTAACCTTGTAACCCTGTAAAAATAAATGATAATAATAATAATGTATGATAACTCTCAATAAGCAAAAAAGAGTGCGATCATTTCACGAACTATTTAAGATATTGAAGGGAAAAATTTTGACTATTGAATGACGATTTAAATTGCCGCGTTCTTATAATAATTCCAATACGTGTTTAATTTGGGTTTGCTGGACGGAGACCCTGCATGGCGCTGCGAGAAAAGCCAATTAATGACTCACTTGACTACAGGTTCCTCGATAATTTTCCCCGTGTTTCAGGAGGACGTCAGGGAAACGTATGATAGAGGAGGAGGAGGGAGGAGAGGAGGGGAGGGGAGGAGAGGGGAGGGGGGGGAGGGGGGAGGAGGAGGAACGTATGGAGGAGGAGGAACGTAAGGAGGAGGAGGAGGAGGAGGAGGGAGGGAGGGAGGAGGAACGTAAGGAGGGAGGAGGAGGAGGAGGAGGAGGAGGAGGGGAGGAGGAGGAGGAGGAGGGGGAGGAGAAAGGAGGGGGAAACGTAAAGAGGAGGAGGAGGAGGAGGAGGAGGAGGAGGAGGAGGAGGAGGAGATGAGGGAGGAGAGGAGGGGAATGGGAGAGGAGGAGGAGGAGGAGGAACGTAAGGAGGGAGGAGGAGAAGGAGGAGGAGGAGGGGAGGAGGAGGAAAAGGAGGAAAAGGAGGAGGAGGAGGGAATATTACCCCAACGAGGAATAAATAGGGTGTCGGAAGACTTGCTGATTTACAGAGAAGGTGCGTGGGAGGAGAAAAGACGTAAGAAAATAGGGTAGAAAAAAGAAGAAAAGGTTAAGAGAAGGTTGCAGGGAGAAGAGTTAGTGGCAAGCGTAAAGTGGAAAGTGCAAAGGTTTATGGTGAAAATTGCTCGGGGAAAAGAAGGGAAAATTCTGAAGTAAAAGGCTGAAGCTGAAGAAAAAAATGAAACATAATGAATTACAGACGATTTAAAGAATATAACATCAACGGAACAAAGATGGCTGTATAATATATAGGAAAATATAGCATGGGGAGAGTTGAATAAAGAAAAGAGGAGTAGGAGGAAGAAGAGGAGGGCCGTATAAAAAGTGAGAGAAAGAGGGAAGGAAATAGAATCAAGAAAGAGGGAAGCGCAGAGAGGCGGAGAATAGCTATAGTAAAGGCTGATACTAAGAACAGAGAGGAAGAGGAAGCCAGTGAGAGAGGAAGAGGAGGAAGAGGAAATGGGGAACATGAAAAAGAGGAAGCAAGAGGACCCCACTCGGCGGTGTTATATGTTGCTGCTAACTAATTGCTGTAGCGGCCTGTTCTTTGTTGGTTTTTAGAGACAGACAGACAGACAGACAGACAGACAGACAGACAGACAGACAGACAGACAGACAGACAGACAGACAGACAGACAGAAAAAGACAGAACAGACAGACGACAGACAAGACAGGACAGAGAGAAGAAGAGAAAAAAAGAGAAAAAGAAAAAAAAGAGAGACAGAGAGGAAGAGAAAGAAAGATGAGAGAGAGAAGATAAGAGAACAGAGAAAGAGAAATAAGTACAAAGAGAGAGAGAGATAAATTAAGGGACAGAAAGAGAGAGAGAGGGAGAGAGAGAGAGGAGAGAGAGAGAGAGAGAGAGAGAGAGAGGAGAGAGAGAGAGAGAGAGAGAGAGAGAGAGAGAGTTGGTTGGAGAGAAGAAAAGAGAGGGAGGTTGGGTGGAAAGGGTGGCAGAGAGAGAGGGAGGAAGAGAGAGAAAAAGGGAGAGAGAGAGGTGTGGTTGGTTAGAGAGAGAGAGAGAGAGAGAGAGAGAGAGAGAGAGAGAGAGAGAGAGAGAGAGAGAGAGAGAGAGAGAGAGAGAGAGAGAGAAAAAAAAAAATTAAGGGACAGAAAGAATGAGAGAGAGAGGAGAGAGAGAAGAGAGAGAGAGAGAGAGAGAGGAGAGAGAGGAGAGAGAGAGAGAGAGAGAGAGAGAGAGAGAGAGAGAGAGAGAGAGAGAGAGAAAAAAAAAAATTGTATAGGCACTTATTTTTTCCCATAGCTCACCCGATAAGATAATATGTCAGTGGAAAAAGGACACCATGCCGCGTATATAGAAACACATTCGTTTGAAATGATTCATTGCATGTTGTACGTTCACATATTCGTAACCCCCCTCATTAGTATTCCGATTTTCGAAGTAATGAGTTCCCACCTTAGTTTCGTTTTCGTAATTCCATTTCGTTGTAAAACTGTGATTGCTTGCGTTGTAATGTTCGTAATTAGTTTAGATTTGTCGTCCTCTCGTGGTTAGGGGGGGTAAGAGGGGGGCGGGGGTAAGGGGGGGGGGGTAAGGGGGGGGTAAGGACTGGCGACACGTGTAGTAAAAGTTTAGATATATACGTAGACTTTATTGCACCTTTATTTATATACCTTTACGGCCTTACGTTATACAGTTATTTATATAGACTTTTCCTGCATAGCTACTCATGCACCTTTATAAAATAGGCACGTTTTCTGCTCATTGACTCATACATATTTATGCCTATACACTTTGTCTGCACATTCACGTATACACTCTCAACGTATTAAGTTCTATATATAATTTATCTGCACCTTTTATCCCATTTTTTCAGTCAGGATTCAGGTCAGATTTGTTTTTTGTAGCGATTTGTCTCGTTGTGTTCTTCACCGGAGTATGTGAGAGAGAGGAAGGGTTGGTTAGGGAGGGAGAGAGTGGGAGGGAGAGAGAGAGAGGGGTGGTTGGTTAGAGAGAGAGAGAGAGAGAGAGAGTTGGTTGGAGAGAAGAAAAGAGAGGGAGGTTGGATGGAAAGGGTGACAGAGAGAGAGGGAGGGAGAGAGAGAGAGAGGGAGAGAGAGAGAGGGGTGGCTGGTTAGAGAGAGAGAGAAAGAGAGGAGAGAGAGAGAGAGAGGAGAGAGAGAGAGAGAGAGAGAGAGAGGAGAGAGAGGAGAGAGAGGAGAGAGAGAGAGAGAGAGAGAGAGAGAGAGAGATGGTTGGTTGGAGAGAAGAAAAGAGAGGGAGGTTGGGTGGAAAGGGAGAGAGAGAGAGAGAGGGAAGGGTGAGGACTGGAGGGAATAATAATTTTAATAATAAAGTAATATTTCAGACAGTTTTGTTATTGGTGTTGTTATCGAGCACTTGCCTTCCTGCCGAGCAATCCTTAATCATCGCTGTGTTGTGTGTTTTGTGTATGATAAACGCGCTCCTTCATCAACTATTTCTAGGATCTATTGCTTTATGATATCTTTTGGCAAAATTTCAGATGTTCTTGTGTGGAGAAAATATGGATCGTACTTGTGTGATAGAGTAGCTGATCTCCTCGTCACATGTAATCCTTTTGAGATGTCTTTTTTTTTTTTTATCACGATATGACGACCAGATTAATTGCCTGGAGGTTAAGCTGATGAGAAGAGTCCAGTTTATATTCCCCTAAGTTATGAGATTTAAAGTTCACGCTTGGAGATATCATTAAATCCTTCAGTGACAAGTTAATGATATTTTTGAGGTCAGATGTCATGTTCATTCACCTCCTCCTCCTCCTCCCCTCCTCTTTCTCCTCCTCCTCCTCCTCCTCCTCCTCCTCCTTGTTTTATTGTCCACCGATTAAATAGATAGATAGATATTTTATTTTCCACAAAAATGCAAAAATATACAAAAATTTACATTTATGGACCAAAATAATAGTAAAATCTATGAATAAATTATTAAACATAATATTAATTTATGAAAATAAAACGTTGCGCCATATTAACATACTGCTATCATAATATTATATTCATATTAAAAGATTATCTCTAAAAAAATATGTATAAATAATTCAATACGGCAAAGTGCATTTTTTTTAAATCAGACGAAGTTAAAATACAAAACAAACATATTAGAAAAAAACATGCGAGCAAAAATATCACAAATACTCCCATGAACCTAAAAAAAAAAAAAAAAGGAATAACACATCATCAGGAAAATAGATTTAATATCGTCCGTATGCGATTAAAATCATATATAACTTTTTTTCTCTCAATCGTGTTGTGAACATCGGTAATAGTTTTTTCCTTGCATGCTGTAGACTTTACCGGATACTTTTTTTTCTTTTTCATACCATTTAAGCAATATATCAATAATTTTACTGCTTTGTACAAATCTACCTCACCACCAACACCACCACCACCACCACCACCACCCCCACCGCCTCCACCCACCACCACCGCCACCACCACCACCACCACCACCACCACCACCACCACCACCACCACCGCCACACCACCACCACCACCACCACCCACCGCCCACCACCACCACCACCACCACCACCACCACCACCACCACCACCACCACACCACCACCACCACCCCCCCACCAACACCACCACCACCACCATCCACCACCACCACCACCACCACCACCACCGCCACCACCACCCCACCACCACCACCACCACCACACACCCCCCCACCACCGCCACCACCACCCCCACCACCACCACCACAACCCCCACCACCACCACCACCACCACCACCACCACCCACCACCACCACCACACACCACCACGACCACGACCACGACTCCCTCCAGCAATGCTAACAAGATGAAAGAGGTTTTGATTCGATTTCGTTTGGTAGCAAAGTCTGACAGAGAGAATGCATACTGGTACTTTTTTTTGCGTGTGTGTGTGTGTGTGTGTGTGTGTGTGTGTGTGTGTGTGTGTTGTGTTGTGTGTGTGTGTGTGTGTGTGTGTGAGCATGGCCAGACACCAAGCAGTAAAATCCTCAGGAACATAGATCAGAAGGGCTTTGTGTGCCAGGTGGGACACGGTCATTTTCCTTGTTGTGCATTTTAGTAAGTCTAAATAATCAAGGAGTGCAGTGCTGATGCCGCGCCGACACCTAACTTGCGTGTCATAGGAAATCTACATGGGTGGGGGAAGAAAGAAGCCACGGGGACGAGCACGACGGGGAACGACACAGACGACAAATGACCAACACATTTCACATTAATTCTACTCTGCACATTTTTTTACCTTTTTTTTCTTCCTCTTCTTGTCCCCCTCTTTTACCACAACACACAACACCACACCCACACAACACACACACACCACACACACCACACACACACACACACACACCACACACACCCACACACACACACCACATCACACACACACACACACAAACACAGTTTACACACATTACTAGACACAACACTCACACAGACACACACACACACACGACATTTTTTACACACTCACACGACACACACCCCCAAGCCCCCTACACACGATGTACACACCACACACACACACACACACGCACACACACACACACACACACCAACACAACACACAAGGCCACACACACACACAGCACACCACATTTCCTTGCACACTTACACATCACACACACAACACACAACACACCCAGCACACACACCACACACACAGTCAACACACACACAGGGGGGACACCACACAAGACAGGGGGGGACAACACACGGGAACACACACAACACACACACACACAACCACACACACTCACATCACACTCACACACACACACACTTTTCACACTTTTTTTTTCTCACACACTTCACACCCTTTACACACACACACACACACACACACACACACACACACACACACACACACACACACACACCACACACACACACACACACACACACACACACACACACACACACACACACACACCACACACACACACACACACAGCATGGTTAGAGGACAGAGTGATGGGAGACAGAGACCAGACACAGGGACACATATGGACGTTAAGCAAAAGGTAACATCACAATCACAAACAAACCTTAATGGAAGAGAACGAGTGATCCATGGAACAAGGGGGATAGAAGGGAGAAGGGGAGGTAAGGGAGGTAGCAAAGGGTACGATGGAGGTCAGTAGGAAGGTAATAAAAGTAATTAGAAAGGAGACATGGAGGAATGGACGCATGGCTAGTAAGGAAATTAAGGAGATGATGAAAGGAATAGGAAATTGATTGAAGGTGAAGCCGAGGATGAAAAGAAAAAAAATGTGAGAGAGAGAGAGAGAGAGAGAGAGAGAGAGAGAGAGAGAGAGAGAGAGAGAGAGAGAGAGAGAGAGAGAGAGAGAGAGAGAGAGAGAGAGAGAGAGAGAGAAGGAAAGAATTAGCCATTAGTTACCTGATCCCTTGGCGTCAGTAATTAGTAAAGACGAAAAATAGACGATTTTGTGAAGTTGTAGTAGTCAATAACCTGAGAGAGAGAGAGAGGAGAGAGAGAGAGAGAGAGAGAGAGAGAAGAGAGAGAGAGAGAGAGAGAGAAGAAGAGAGAGAGGAAGAGAGAGAGGGAGGAGAGGAGAGAGAGAGGAGAGAGAGAGAGAGAGAGAGAGAGAGAGAACAACATTACGTCATCTCAAACTCCTGCAGGTCTTCTAAACGCATCGCATCACGCATCCCTCGGCCACACACACAAACAGGTGCCACTATCCGGGGCACAACAATGACCTAGTCCCCTCGGCGCCTCAGTACTAAAGGGAGGCTTAACACGGCTCACTTATTTTCCCCTCGCGCCCACCACCATCAAACCCCTCACCTCCCCTTTTTCTCCTTTTTTTTTTTTTTTTTTTTTGTGTGTGTGGCTTCCGTTCAGGTAAACATCTTTTCCCACACATTCCGCCCCCCACAACACACTATAAAACGTTTTTCACTCTATTTATACCCAAGCTCTTGTTTGCTCGTTCGGCGGTCCATCGATCACGCTAGTCTAGCTACATACCAGGCAGCTGAGTTGAAAGAGGCATTAAAAAGTTGACCAGAATGATGAATAAATCAGAAAATAGGGGGAGGAAATGTATTTGTAATGATGGATAGGTTTGGAATTTATAAGTTGATAGGAGAAAAAGATCAGAATTATGGAAAGGGAAAGTTTGTATTAAAGAGAGAGAGAGAGAGAGAGAGAGAGACAGACAGACAGACAGACAGACAGACAGACAGACAGACAGACAGACAGACAGACAGACAGACAGACAGACAGACAGACAGACAGACAGACAGACAGACAGACAGACAGACAGACAGACAGACAGACAGACAGACAGATAAAGACAACAGACAGACAGACAGACAGATAAAGACAGACAGACAGATAAAGACAGACAGACAGACAGACAGACAGACAGACAGACAGACAGACAGACAAAGACAGACAGACAGACAACAGACAGACGACAGACAGACAGACAGACAGACAGACAGACAGACAGACAGACAGACAGACAGACAGACAGACAGACAGACAGACAGACAGACAGACAGACAGACAGACAGACAGACAGACAGACAGACAGACAGACAGACAGAGAAAGACACAGACAGACAGACAGACAATAAAGACAGACAGACAAAACAGACACAGACAGACAGATAAGACAGACAGACAGACAGACAGACTAAAGACAGACAGACTAAAAACAAGCACAACACAGACAGACAGACGGACGATCAGACAGAACAGAAAAGGACAGAAGACAGACAGACAGACAGATCACAAGACAGAAGACCAAGAGAGAGAGAGAGAAGAGAGAGAGAGAGAGAGAGAGGTACAAGGGAGGAGGGAGAGTGGGAAGGAAAGTACCAGGAAACCGGGTTATGAAGTGTAGGAAAATCCCCAACTAATCAATTCCTTCTTGGCCTCCCCACGCAGCATACATCACGCCCACTATCCACCCCTACACCCACCCACGCCCACCCACCCACGCCCACCCCTGTTTAAATCCCTTGGTCTCTTCGCCTCCCCGTTGTGTTAATTTGACTATTTTGTCTTCCTTGTTTTGCTTTTAATGTGAATTATTTTCCCTTATTTTGTGTGTGTATAATGATGCTGTCTATCTCTCCTTATTTATGTGTTGTACTTGGTGAATAGGTATTATGATGGTGATTATGGTTTAAATAGCGGCGGTTTTTCTTGTGATGGGACCGCATGAAAATATATCCGCCTTACTTTTTTTTTTTTTCTCTCTCTCTCTCTCTCTCTCTCCATCCCCTCTCTCTCTCTCTCTCTCACTCTCTCTCTCTCTCTCTCTCTCTCTCTCTCTCTTCTCTCTCTCTCTCTCTCTCCTCTCTCCTCTCCTCTCTCTCTCTCTCTCTCCCCTTCTCTCTCTTTTTCCTTTCCCCTCTCTCTTCTCTCCTCTCTCTCTCTCCCCTCTCTCTCTCTCTCTTTTCAACCACACACATTTTCACCTTTTGACATATCAGTAATATTTTCGCTTTGTGTTCCTATTACTGCCATTTTTGCCTCTACGATTACTATCTATCTTATATAATGACTGTCTCCCCCCCCCCCCCATGCACCTCCTCCTATCCCAGTCTTATGCACCATTGCCTTTAATGCTGCCCAGTCTATCTTGCCTCACGCCTCATATCTCCTTTCAAGACTTCCTTACTATACAGAATTGCTCCCTGATCCGTCTGGCTGTAGGCATTGATTTTATTTATAGAGTTTAAAGTGTAAAAATTGAACGCTTTTTCCATTCCTTCCATTCTCTTGCATAGAACTCTTCCATTTCTTCCATTCTCTTGCATAGAACTCTTCCATTTCTTCCATTCTCTTGCATAGAACTCTTCCATTCCTTCCATTCTCTTGCATAGAACTCTTCCATTTCTTCCATTCTCTTGCATAGAACTCTTCCATTTCTTCCATTCTCTTGCATAGAACTCTTGCATAGAACTCTTCCATTTCTTCCACTCTCTTGCATAGAACTCTTTCATTTCTCCCATTCTCTTGCATAGAACTCTTCCATTTCTTCCATTCTTTTGCATAGAACTCTTCCATTTCTCCCATTCTCTTGCATAGAACTCTTCCATTCCTTCCATTCTCTTGCATAGAACTCTTCCATTTCTCCCATTCTCTTGCATAGAACTCTTCCATTCCTTCCATTCTCTTGCATAGAACTCTTCCATTTCTTCCATTCTTTTGCATAGAACTCTTCCATTTCTCCCATTCTCTTGCATAGAACTCTTCCATTCCTTCCATTCTCTTGCATAGAACTCTTCCATTTCTTCCATTCTCTTGCATAGAACTCTTCCATTCCTTCCATTCTCTTGCATAGAACTCCTCCATTCCTTCCATTCTCTTGCATAGAACTCTTCCATTCCTTCCATTCTCTTGCATAGAACTCTTCCATTCCTTCCATTCTCTTGCATAGAACTCTTCCATTCCTTCCATTCTCTTGCATAGAACTCTTCCATTCCTTCCATTCTCTTGCATAGAACTCTTCCATTCCTTCCATTCTCTTGCATAGAACTCTTCCATTTCCTTCCATTCTCTTGCATAGAACTCTTCCATTCTCTTCCATTCTCTTGCATAGAACTCTTCCATTTCTTCCATTCTCTTGCATAGAACTCTTCCATTCCTTCCATTCTCTTGCATAGAACTCTTCCATTCCTTCCATTCTCTTGCATAGAACTCTTCCATTCCTTCCATTCTCTTGCATAGAACTCTTCCATTTCCTTCCATCTCTTGCATAGAACTCTTCCATTCCTTCCATTCTCTTGCATAGAACTCTTCCATTCCTTCCATTCTCTTGCATAGAACTCTTCCATTTCTTCCATTCTCTTGCATAGAACTCTTCCATTTCTTCCATTCTCTTGCATAGAACTCTTCCATTCCTTCCATTCTCTTGCATAGAACTCTTCCATTCCTTCCATTCTCTTGCATAGAACTCTTCCATTCCTTCCATTCTCTTGCATAGAACTCTTCCATTCCTTCTATTCTCTTGCATAGAACTCTTCCATTCCTTCCATTCTCTTGCATAGAACTCTTCCATTCCTTCCATTCTCTTGCATAGAACTCTTCCATTCCTTCCATTCTCTTGCATAGAACTCTTCCATTTCTTCCATTCTCTTGCATAGAACTCTTCCATTCCTTCCATTCTCTTGCATAGAACTCTTCCATTCCTTCCATTCTCTTGCATAGAACTCTTCCATTCCTTCCATTCTCTTGCATAGAACTCTTCCATTTCTTCCATTCTCTTGCATAGAACTCTTCCATTTCTTCCATTCTCTTGCATAGAACTCTTCACCTTTGCCATTTCTTGCACTAGAACTCTTCCATCTTTCCATTCTCTTGCATGGAACTTTCCATTCCTTCCATTCTCTTGAATAGAACTTCTTCCATTCCTTCCATTTCTTGCATAGAACTCTTCCATTCCTTCATTTCTTGTATAGAACATGCCTTCCTTCCATTCTCTTGCTGAAACTCTCCCATTCCTTCCTTCCTCTTGCTAGAACTCTTCCATTCCTCCATTCTCTGCATAGAACTCTTCCATTCCTTCCATTCTCTTGCATAGATACTCTTCCATTCCTTCCCTTCTCTTGCATAGACCTCTATCATTCTTCCATTCTCTTGATAAATTCCATTCCTTCCATTCTCTGCATAGACTCTTCCATTCCTTCCATTCTCTTGCTAGAACTCTTCCATTCCTTTCAATTCTTGATAGGACTCTTCCTTCTTCCATTCTCTTGCATAAAAACTCTTCCATATGTTCCATTCTCTGCTAGAACTCTTCATCCTTCTTCTACTTGCATAGACCTTCCATTTCCGTCCATTCCTTGCATAGAACTCTTCCATTCCTTCCATTCTCTTGCATAGAACTCTTCCATTCCTTCCATTCTCTTGCATAGAACTCTTCCATTCCTTCCATTCTCTTGCCTAACTTTTGACGAACGCATTGTAGTCCAATCTAACACTACAATACGAGTAACTTTTATCACCCGTTGGAGTTGCAAAAGTTTTCTTGTAAGGAAAGATAAAGTTATGTTAGGACGTTGGATGTTTCTATATTTTCTAATTTTTTCGTAGTTATAGATACAAGTGCCGTTTTTAATGACTTGCTGAAAGCCTGACCCTTCCTTCCTCCCTCCTCCTCCTCCTCCTCTCTCATCTTCCCTTCCTCTCTTACCGTATACCTCCTCCTCCTCTTCTCTCTCCCTATCTTCCCCTATACCTCCTCCTCTCCTCTCCTCTCCCACCCTTCCATCTTTTCTTTCCATTCTAAGGTTGACGGACTCCTTCCCTAACGCAGAAAAAGTCCCTTGATGTGAATTCAAATTTTCCTCTCAGATGCCAACCATATTTCCGTGCTCGCCGTAAATTAAGGGACTTCACTCGTTCTCATTTTCTGGTGAACGTTTCCGTCAGCGTCATTCAGGCATAAGGCGGTGACGTCAAGGTGCTAGACGCCGACTGTGTGTTTAGAAAAGTAATATTTTGACAAGAAAACGCCACCGTTCTCTCCCGTCTTGTGTGGAGGTTTCCAATTATGGCGACGAAGGAGGAGGATGAGGTGGTGGTAGAGGAGGAGGAGGAGGAGGAGGAGGAGGAGGAAGGAGGAGGAGGAGGAGGAGGAGGAGGAGAAGGAGGAGGAAGAGGAAGAGGAAGAGGAAGAGGAAGAGGAGGAGGAGGAGGAGGAGGAGGAGGAGGAGGAGAAGAAATATGACGACGGCAACAGCAACAACAAAAACAATAACCAAGAAAGGGACGGGACGAGAAATAAGACGAAAAATCCAATACTAACATGAGAAGGAAAAATAAGAAAATTAGAAAAAAAGGCAGAAACACTAAGAAAATAACGAGACAAACAACACAAACGAATATATATGAGATCAAAGCCTGTATTAGTTAGGGCTTCAAAAAGTTCTGAAGAAGCTATGTGAAGGGGAAAAAAATAAGGCTGTGAAGAGGGGTGAAGAAAATGAGAAAATAATCCTACCCTATTTTTACTCTTCTGTTTTTCTCCATTATTTCGAGAGCATTCATTGCAGGGGTTAATTAAGCATAGGGATAATTAAAGTAAGTCTGTGGAGGCATTAATTGTGCGACGCTGCTGTCTCTCCCGTCCTTGGCTTCTTCTCTTCACGTCTTGGCGTTTGTGTTCTTCGTGGGATTGTCAGCAAGATGATAATGACTGTGTGTGTGTGTGTGTGTGTGTGTGTGTGTGTGTGTGTGTGTGTGTGTGTGTGTGTGTGTGTGTGTGTGTGTGTGTGTGTGTGTGTGTGTGTGTGTGTGTGTGTGTGTATCGGACTCTGCAGTTGTGTTTCATCTGTTGTTCGCCAAATACGGTCATGACTCATTGTATTTCAGTCTCTAATTTCACCTGTCGACCTGTTAATTAGCGTGTAACCCTCCTATCTTCACCTGCCTGGCTCGCTCGCTCTCTCTCTCTCTCTCTCTCTCTCCTCTCTCTCCTGCTCTGCTTCTCTCTCCTCTCCTCTCTCTCTCTCCATCTCTCTCTCTCTCTCTCTCTCTCTCTCTCTCTCTCTCTCTCTCTCTCTCTCTCTCTCTCTCTCTCTCTCTCTCTCTCTCTCTCTCTCCTCTCCTTATAGGGTTCAGAGTCCTGTGTATGAGCGTGCACTTATACTTGTATATATGCATGTACCTGCATTTTATGTGTGTGTGTATGTCAGTGCGCGCGCCCGTCAAAGAGTGCTTGACCCTTGAGCGTAGTGGCATCATCTTGCTGCAGGGACGGTACGGTGCAAATAGGCATGGTGATCGTGCACGGACTTACCAAGGTGACACCAAACAAGCTGATATCTAAACCGTACCAACTATACAGACGGCGGTGGGTCCTTTTTTTTTTTTGGGGGGGGGGGGGGTGTCATTCAATATCAATATCAATTCGCTACATTTAACACCACGAGATCAACTTCCTTTTACTCGCCGCGTACTTGCCACCCTCACCGTCGCCGTCTGTGCCAGCTATATAACAATGCCGTGATGGAGCACAGTCTGACCTCCTCCCAGTGCTCGCCAGTCTTTTGAGAGATCTCGGCGAAGGTCCAATAGCTGTCCGCCGTGGATAATTTGGATCTAGACGTGATAGGTCTTGGCGGATCAGCGGGGCGGAGGAGGTAAAAAGAGGCGGTGATTACACAAGTTGTAGATCAGGGGATGATAGTTGTCTGCTGGCGGGTGGCTGGGGGCGGGCGGGATGGGTGGGTTGGGTGTTTGGGGGTAGAATGGGGGCGGG
>JACEEZ010004073.1:887500-900000 GCA_016584305.1 Chionoecetes opilio | reverse complement strand
TACCAGTCGTACAGGAACCCTTAATAGCGAAGGTTTGGGAGGAGGAATTTAACAGGCCAGACCGCACACTGTCCTATCATTAATGCTTCCTTTCGTCCCTCATGAATCTGCCTATGCCACTGCCTATCAGGATTACCTAATTAAGAGCAGGTTGTTTCTGTCTTCTTCCTCCTCCTCCTTCTCTCCTCCTCCTCCTCCTCCTTCTCCTCCTCCTCCTCCTCCTCCTCCTCCTCCTCCTCCTCCTCCTCCTCCTCCTCCTCCTCCTCCTCCATCAGGGTGCATCTATAGGCGTCTGTCTCCCGCCACTTCGATGTCACATAATCTCGCCTCCTCGCACCCGCCTTGCACTTCGTTGTCTGAGATCGTCTGTGTTGATCTGATAAGCTTAGCCTTGTGTGTGGCATTGTTTGTACGTATCCGGGGTCTTTGGGGTCTCGTTTTCCTTATGTTATTGTGTGTGTGTAGGTGTGTGTGTGTGTGTGTGTGTGTGTGTGTGTGTGTGTAGTCTCCGTAAAATAATCACGATTTATGCAACTTTGCCTTCTGTTTCAGACCATCTGCTCCGTGATTTATTTGTCATGCTCATCGCAGCAGGAATATTAAGAGCTCTTGCTTCTTGTAGATTAATGTGTGATAAAAATTAACCATTGCAATTTTAAAATACCTTCCAGCAATAAAAATGCTTCTTCAATTATCGCTTTATACTTTCATAACGCATTTCACTATTCGTCTCTCTCTCTCTCTCTCTCTCTCTCTCTCTCTCTCTCTCTCTCTCTCTCCTCCTCTCTCCTCTCTCTCTCTCTTCTCTCTCTCTTCTCTCTCGTTCTTTAGCCCGTCAGGGTGGCAAGGTTGGTAGAGACGTGAGCTTGCAATGTGCAGAGTCCCTGCGCATTCGGTCAGCGGTTCGAGTCCGCCTAGTTCGTGCTGACGTGGCGGCGCTTTGTATAGTCAATAACCTTGTAGTTGGTACTTGCAAAGTGTCTAGATAGGATGAAAATCTTCTTATCTCTCCTCTCTCTCCTCTCCTCTCTCTTCTCTCTCTCTCTCCTCTCTCTCCTCTCTCTCTCTCTCTCTCTCTCCTCTCTCTCTCTCTTATCTTCTCTCCTCTCTCGTCTCTCTCTCTCTCTTCTCCTCTTTCTCTCTCTCTCTCTCTTCTTCTCTCTCTCTCTCTCTCTTCTCCCCTCTCTCTCTCTCCTCTCCCTCATTCTCCTCTCCTTCTCTCCTCCTCTCTCTCTCTCTCCTCTCTCTCTCTCTCTCTGTGCCGCAACCCAATAGAACCCCTCCCCCACCCGAATTCAGGTCCTCCCCTATACCCACCCCCTCCCTTGCTTCACTGCACACACACTCGGCAATGCAGATGCGATACAGGCGGGAGGGATGTAGATCACGGCTGCGGTACAACACTTCACAAGGGAACTCTGCAGGATCCCACCAACCTGATATTCCTCTCTCTCTAACACCCCTTCCCCCACCTTCATTTCTTCCTTCTTCATAATACCCTTAACCTCTGCCTCCTCCTCCATAACACGCTTAACCTCTGCCTCCTCAATGTTTGTTGCGGGTCATAAGGTGATAAACTAGATCAAATGGGTGTTTTGGGCATCATCCACGCAATACCCAGCTTCCTGCAGACGAGCCACACACACTTATCACATACCTCGACCGCCCTATACCCTAGACAGCCCCAAGGAGGTTGTACAGGTCCTATACAACCTCCTTGGACAACCCACATAACAACCCAGCGATCCAGCCTTTTGTCAGGTCCTACCCCTCCTGTCCAGCATGCAGACCGCCGCATTGCCTCGCTGAGTTAATAGGCTGCGCGGCGGTCAGGGTCACTCTGTTGTGTCCCTTGCGCCACCTGATTGCCACTGGATTTCTACTACGTCATGATGAGGCCAAAGAGGAGGAGGAGGAGGAGGAGGAGGAGGAGGAGGAGGAGAGAAGGAGGAGGAGGAGGAGGAGGAGGAGGAGAGAGTCAGACATCAGTTACGCACCCCACCTCCAGCTACCCATTGATGTTCTTTATGTGAGCGGCGGGCAAGCGGTCACACCTTTTCGCGCGGCATCTTTTATCGAGCGTTAATGCACGTTTAGCCGCCACTGTCAAACCATCCGCCATCCGCCACCGCCAAGTCATATCACATATATCACACCACGAAAAAAAAGAAAGAGAGATTATCCTTTTAGAGCAGTGTATGAAGGGCAAGGCCGCTGATCTACTAAAGTGTACGTAACCATGCACCATAAATAGTCAATATTACTTCATTTTGCTATTTCAACCGTTTTACCTCTTGCTTTCCCCCCTCCCCCCCCCTTTTCCTTGCGCTTATCCCACAGCCGTAACTCTTTAATTGCTGCTCCAGGCTGGCTCGACTCCAAAATGCACGTTAGGCTGAGAGGAGGAGAGAGGGAGAGAGGAGGCTGGAAGAGGAGGAGGAGGAGGATTACAAGAGATTACAAAGGAAACACAAACAGCAACAGACTAGTAGGTCCTTACATGGCTGTTTGATTTAACTACACTATACTAACTAGATAATAAGAGAGAAAGGATAGGAAAGTAGAAGGCTCCTCCCCACCCACCCACCCACAGGAGGAGGATTACATAGGATTACATAGGAGTAACAGACACCAGGAGACCTATTGGTCCATAGCGAGGGTATCTGCTGAACTACATACTACTAACTATCAACTACTTGTAAGAAAACAGTTGGAAAATGATACCATGTCCCTAAAGAGGATAGGAACATGGAAGTTTCATAGTGCAGAATGATAGGATATGAAAAATACTAACTACAACTACCACTACCACTACAACTAATCGATACGGGGGACTAGATACGAATTCGCACTATCAATACCCATTTACTTTACAGTGCGCGTCAAGTCTGTTTTTGAATGTAGTTATTGTGTTGGCTCCGACAACATTTGCTGGTAACTTGTTCCATCGATCAACGACTCTAACATTGAAATAATTTTTACGGAGATCGGTGATGCAACGTTGACCGTTTAGTTTTAAACCATTATTTCTTGTTGTCACTTGAGTTGAAAGCTCGAATAGGTTCTCTTGATTAATGACATCAAATCCTGTTAGGATCTTAAAGGTTTCTATCAAGTCCCCACGGATTCTTCGATCCTTTAAGGAAAACATATAAAGTTTCGCAGTCTCTCTTCATAAGATGAATTTCGCAGAGATGGAATTTGTTTGGTTGCTCTTCTTTGCACTGATTCTAATTTGGCTTGATATTTTACGAAACAGGGCGACCAGAATTGAACGGCATATTCTAAGTGCGGCCTAACCAAGGGCGTGTATAATTGTGTCATTACTTTCGGAGTTTTATGTTCAAAGTTGCGTTTAATAAAGCCCAACATCATATTTGCCTTTTTACTGGTAGCTAGGCAATGCGGACTGGTTTTCAGATCATTACTGATGATGACACCTAAATCCTTTTCCTGCTGTATTTCAGTTAACGATTTATTTTGCATTTGATAGTTATATTTGAGGTTATCGTTGCCTATATGCATTACTTTACATTTATCGGAATTGAATTTTAATAGCCATTTATTATAGGAGAGGAGGAGGAGGAGGAGGAGAGGAGGAGGAGGAGTAGAGCTATCGACATGTAAATCAGGGCCATTCATCGTCCGCTGTCGCATCCCCGGTTGACTGATGAATGAATTAGTCTGCCACAAACAGGTGCCCCGCCGCTCCTGTCTCTCCCGTGAACCCCTGCGTGTACCGAGCTGCTTCCCCCTACGCCAAACACCATCACCGGGGCCGCCTCTCTCCCGGCCTCTGTTTACTCTAGTCAGGGAGTTACGACGCTGACGGCAAACAGTGGCGGTGAAAGCTTTCTGCCTGTGCTTGTGGGGTGAGGTGGGGATGGGGATAGGGGGGACAGGGGGGACAGGTGCGAAAGTGCATGCATAAGCCCCCCTCCCCCTCTCCCTTCCCTCCTTCTCCTGCCTAATATATACGTATACGCTAGATAGCCTTCGACTGCTACTGTGTGTGTGTGTGTGTGTGTGTGTGTTGTGTGTGTGTGTGTGTGTGTGTGTGTGTGTGTGTGTGTGTGTGTGTGTGTGTGTGTGTGTGTGTGTGTGTGTGTGTGTGTGTGGTGTGTTAATGTTATAGTACCGTTTATCATTATCATCGTTGTTGTTATTTCTCGAGTACTGTTCTAGCAATAATCATCAATCAAACCTTGCCAGACTGATGAGTTTGGCGGAAACTGACAACAGGGGAACATGTCAAGCCGTAATTAATGTTCCTGCTCAAAATGTCTGTACGTATGAACGACATTTTTGGAGCGACATTTTCTGTGGTGTGTGGGGCTGCGGGTGTAAATACTTTCGCGCGGATGTGTCTTGTAGCCTCTCAGAACATAATGAACTTAGGTGGCATGAGTGCGTCCCAAAATGACATAGACCACGGGCGATACTAAGTCCATGAGTATATAGTAAACCAATGAGAGTATTGTACAGGGCTCAAATGAATTACTCAGAACTTAAGTATAGAACTCGCGAAGACGCACAACAGGCAGATCAAATGGAACATAGAGAGAGAAATGCAAAGAATAGCAATATCCTGTAACGAGGATTAACATTAGACGGGAAGATAATTTTGAAAAGTAGTCGTATATTTGTAATGGAAATATTAGTGGCGTATAGTTGATACAGTAGTAAGAGTGGTGGTAGTATAGTGGTAGCAGTAGTAGCGCTGATTATGATGATATCACTACTACATACTACTTTTACTGCAATTTCTACTACTACTAATACTACTACTACTAATACTACTACTACTACTACTACTACTACTACTACTACTACTACTACTACTACTACTACTACTTCTACTACTACTACTTCTAGAACATAAGAACATTAGAAAATAAGGAAGCTATACAAGAGGCCGTGAGACCTACACGTGGTAGTTCCTGATATATAACACTACCTACATCCACCTAATGATAATATAATCCACTTACACCACTATATCTCCATCAATGAAATTGTCTAGCCTATTTTAAAACTCCCTATTGACTCCGCACTAACTACCTGACGACTGAGTCCATTCCAATAATTTACCACCATATTTGTGAACCAGTTTCTCCCTATTTCGTTTTAAAATATACGCTTTTCCAGCTTGAATCCGTTACTTCTTGTTCTACTCTGATTAATAGCCTTAAGAACTTTTCCACCATCTCCTTCATTGTATCCCTTTAACGGTTTAACCACAAAAAACTTTTATCTGATCGCCCCTTACTCTACGCTTCTCGAGTGGGTGTAAATTGAATAGCTTCAATCTGTTCTCATAACTACTACTACTACTACAACCAACATGACAACCACCACCATCATCAATAATAATAACACAAATAATTACAGTGATAATAATAACAACAATACAAAACAAGAACAAGAACATCACCAGTATAGTACAGTACATCCATCAAATACACACACAAAATCTGCTCTAGCAAATGCCCGTCAAAGTGTTTGCTACGTGTCCTGATGAACGTAGTGCTTCCCTGTCAACACAACAGCACCAGACCCTCCCTCTCCCCCTACCCCCTACCCCTTACCCCTTTCCCTCTCCCCCTAACCCCCCTTACATGCCCAACCAAACACCCTCTTCTGCAGTGTTTCACCAGTTTGTTGTTGTTTCGTTCTACAAACACGCGCCGATGCCATTACCGCAGCGTTTGCTTCACCTCCTGCCTACCTTTGTATTGTCTGTGCTTCCGCTTCCACCATTAAGTCTTAACCCCCGGAAATAACAGTTACAGAGACGCACTGTTTCTGGTAAGTGTGGAGGTGTTATTCGTGGTCGTCTGGCGCGGTCTTGTGTCTGTGTGTGTGTGTGTGTGTGTGTCGATCTGTTATGTATACACGAAGCTGGTGCTGACTGAGATACAGACATGTACATACTAATACACGGTCATTAATCATGCGATGCTTTATGTCGTTTTGGTGGAAATGACTGGTTCATATCATGTATCATTCACATCTGTACCATTTGTTCACGTCATGGTCCATGGATTGGCTAAGGACTAAAAAAGATGTAACAAAATTCGCACATTCATCGCATAAAGCTAAGTACTGTTTCTCTCTCTCTCTCTCTCTCTCTCTCTCTCTCTCTCTCTCTCTCTCTCTCTCTCTCTCTCTCTCTCTCTCTCTCTCTCTCTCTCTCTCTCTCTCTCTCTCTCTCTCTCTCTCTCTCTTTTCATACATAAACACAGTGGATGCATTATGTGTCCGACATCAGAACAACAACTGTAAAGCTCTGGAGTAACACTCAACAACACAACACGTCAGCAACGCGACCCAAACACACACCGGTAATCCAGGGCACTGAGGACCTGTCACACCTGCTTACCTGGCCTCGCGCAGGTGTGATGGCCTAAACAAGTCGTACACATGTTTACCTTGTTTGTTTCTTTCTCTTTGTCTCTATTCTTTGTGCTGTGTGAAGTCATGTGTGTGTGTGTATGTGTGTGTGTGTGTGTGTGTGCGTGTGTGTGTGTGTGTGTGTGTGTGTATGTGTGTGTGTGTGTGTGTGTGTGTGTGTGTGTGTGTGTGTGTGTGTGTGTGTGTGTGTGTGTGTGTGTGTGCCGTGAGGAGTAAAGATATAAATTCGATGAGATAGATTTCAAGGTCGCTTCTGCCACGCCCATTATTTATTTGCGTGGAAGTCATGCAGGTGTAAACAAAGGCACGGCAATGTTTGTTTTGGTGAAGGATACAGTTCTGACGACGCTTTTGTGAGGGAGATGGCAATAGTATTTCTCGTTTCTCCTCCCTTGATTCCTCCTCCTCCTCCTCCTCCTCCTTTGCTTTCAACTCAAGTTACAACAAGAAATAATGGTTTAAAACTAAACGGTCAACGTTGCATCACCGATCTCCGTAAAAATTATTTCAATGTGAGAGTCGTTGATCGATGGAACAAGTTACCAGCAAATGTTGTCGAAGCCAGCACAATAACTACATTTAAAAACAGGCTTGACGCGCACTGTAAAGTAAATGGGTATTGATAGTGCCCTGCGAATTCATATTTAGTCCCCCGGATCGATTAGTTGTAGTGGTAGTGGTAGTTGTAGTTAGTATATTTCATACCCTATTTTTCTGCACTCCGAAACTTCCATGTTCCTATCTTCTTTTAAGGACATGGTATCATTTTCCAACTGTTTTCTTACAAGTAGTTGATAGTTAGTAGTATGTAGTTCAGCAGATACCCTCGTCATGGACCAATAGGTCTCTTGGTGTCTGTTATTCCTATGTAATCCTATGTAAAATCCTCCTCCTCCTCCTCCTCCTCCTCCTCCTCCTCCTCCTCCTCCTCCTCCTCCTCCTCCTCCTCCTCCTCCTCGCCCTGTTGACCACATTTTAACGCCTCGTGAGAACCTTCCATCTAAAGTGTTTTTGTTTCTTCTACGATGCTTCTGTCAACTCACAGGTATTTTTATTTTCTCTTCTTGAAGTTCAGTCATAGTGTTCGCCTCTTTGACGTCTTCGATCTGTACATACATACGTACGTAACTTCAAGTGTGGCTCAGCGCATCTTGTCTGGAGGGCTGAGGCAACATGGGGCGAGACACTCTTAGAACCAGCGCCAAACTGTGTGCAAACAACGTCCCACTCATAAACACACACACACACACACACACACACACACACACACACACACACCACACACACACACACACACACACACACACACACACACACACACACACACACACACACACACACACACACACACACACACACACACACACACACACACACACACACACACACACACACACACACACACACACACACACACACACACACACACACACACACACACACACACACACACACACACACACACACACACACACACACACACACACACACACACACACACACACACACACACACACACACACACACACACACACACACACACACACACACACACACAGAGAGAGAGAGAGAGGGGAGAGAGAAGAGAGAGAGAGAGAGAGAGAGAGAGAGAGAGAGAGAGAGAGAGAGAGAGAGAGAGAGAGAGAGAGAGAGAGAGAGAGAGAGAGAGAGAGAAATAATAATAAACTTTAATAGACATTTTTTACGAAGTGTGTTTGTTTATGCCACGAGGCTCCTGCGATATGAATGTTACAGGTGAGTGAGTGCGCGACTCGTGTGGTGGTGTGGTGGGAGGAGGATTACCTGCATGAGGAGGAGAAGGAGGAGGAGGAGGGTAGGGTTCTTTGTATACCACTATATAGGGCTTGTATTCCTTTGTTATTGCGACTTACACGGTGTGCCTGAGGTTTATTACTTATATACTCGTTTGCAACATAGTAAAAGTGGATCTATCTGCGGCTTTGTATCTACGTACATGAAAGGAAGGGCGAGTATTGTTTGACTGATGGCCGACGGATGGAGGGTCATTTTCGTACCACTGTTTACGGGACGACCTGGTATGTGCTCTTCCTTGCTCCTCTGCTCGCTTATTGCTTCTCGCGATCGTAAACTGGGACTGTATGACCACTCCTTCCGCCGCGTTACCTTAGCATGTCTCGTAGTTGCTGTGCGGTTGGTGCTTCGCGAGGTAGTTTCTTGGATACACGAACACGATTTGCGAAGGTTAAAGAGCATATCTGAAACTATTTTAAAGTATTGTTCCGTCAAAACATCGCTTAAAATTGAGTCTAGACATTGTTGTGGTTGGTTAGGTTGCGTGCTTATTGACGATTTAATTATCTCCACCCAGATAAATGGAAAAAAAGTCGTCAGGTGAGGTCAGGCCACACCTCCGGCCATCTGAGTTAAGAGTTAATGTTGTGTGAATTAGCCGTAAATTAAGTTTTTGAATACACCATTTCTGCGGCAACCAAAGATGAGGCAACTGTATACGTCTCATTTACACATCGGTCTGTTTTAACACGTTTTGATGCAGGGCTTAGGCTTGGACACTCACTTTACCTTGCCTTTGTTTTGCCTTTTTTTGTCATCGAAAAAGAAAAGTTGGTAAGTAAAGGGTTAACTTCTTCTCCTTCGCCTTGCCTAGACATACATATCCTTGCTCCTTGTTTTTCGTTCCTCTCTGGTTACTAAGATTTCTTCTCAGCGCCGCAGCCACGCAAGACGAGGAAATAATACGTAGATAATTAGTGATTAAGTAGATAAAGACGTAAATTACACGATTCAGAGCATCTTTCAGAATGCATCTTCCACGTGGATGATAAGGACGAGTCTTATTACAAAACACAAGCACGGACTGTAGTGTGGTGCAATGGAGCTCGTGCACTTCTGGTTTAAAGATTGCTAAAGACTGTACACGTAAAGTAAAAGTTGATATAGATATATTCTGATAATTTTTTTGGTGTGTGTGGTCTTGTCTTAACGATTTCGGTCAAAGAGTTGGCTTGGCTAAGTGGTAAGTGGTGGGACGGGGTCTAAAAATAAGTGGGTGGAGGAGAGTAGGCAATAACAGGGTAACAGGAAGGGTGAAAGACCGGAGTACTGGTTTTTTTATTATATCTGAACTTTTACCTCCTTCAGGCTTCTTCACTTGAGGGTTGTGAGGTTTTGACCTTGCCTGGCATAAATTTTATAGTGACGCCTGTGATCATTAGAGGTTCATGCCGCCCCGCCCCTCCCGGTGTACCCTGATGGACTCGCCTTCGAAAGTAGGGTTGATGGCAGTATGTATTGTTTTTTTACATCACAAAGGACTGGATAAGGGCATAAAAAAGTAACAAAAAGCCCACTTGTTACCAATCCAATAAATATGGGGAGGCGGTAGTGGAGTGGTTAGCGTCTCCGACTGGCGTTCTCGGTGACCCGAGTTCGATCCCCGAAGAAAACCAAAACCTATCTGCACCGTCGAGTGGCCTAAGAACACCCACATGCCCTGCCTATCAACTCTACCTTCGACTGCGAGTGCATCGGAGGACACAGGGGGGCGGCATGAGCCTCTAATCACAAGCGTCACTATAAGAATCCTGCCTGCGCCACCACGGGCGAGGACCAACCATCACAGCCCTCAAGTGAACCTACAGAGCCTAGCATCCGAGCCCTGGGTCACCACTGCCTACAGGCGCTATAGGCACAACTGTAAAAAAAAAAAATGTATATATTTCCACATATAGAAGACAGTAAGAGAATAAAGAGAGGGGGGTCGGCCAATTTAGTTCGGGAGGTGTCTTGTCACTCTTAAGGCTGATTCACACTGGCGTTTTTTCGGCATTTTTATCTGACGAGAAATCAGTCTCTTGAAAGACCGAGCGATCGGTGTGTGATTTTTGTTGAAAACCTATTGCGATCATGACACCAGCCCCAGACCCAGACCCCTTCTCGTCAGATAAATATGCCGAAAAAACGCCAGTGTGAATCAGCCTTTACTCTATGGGTAGTCTACGGTCACTCTCCGATTGCAGATAGACTTTGTTCCCGGTACGACCTGAACTCGGGACCTTAAAGTAATTGTCCAAACCCATTATTTTTTGCATAAATATGTTGAATGTTCCTTAAAAACACCTAATCCACAAAAAATAATTCATTTCCACGCCTTATTTCCGTAAAAGCACGACTTTTGTAAAAAGCGCGGGAAAAAAAGTTTCATCCCTCCAACAGGCCCGCGACTATTATTGATGATGTCACACGAGGAGTTCATCGAGAGAGAGAGAGAGAGGGGGGAGATGCTGGAGTCCTTCAAGAATCTGCTATTATTCACTCTACTTCATCCCCAACACCCACCCACATCCCACGACACCCACCCCTGTTCCCACCCACATCCCCGCTTCCAACACCCATCCCCTTCCCCGACCCACATCCCCTAACATCCACCCCCGTTCCCACCCACATCTCCACTTTCAACACCCATCCCCTTCCCCCATCTCCAACATCCATCCCCTTCCCCCACCACCAACATCCACCCCCTTCCCCCACCACCAACAACCACCCCCTTCCCCCACCACCGAACACCCATTCCCTTCCCCAACCACCAACACTCATCCCCTTCCCCCACCACCAACATCTACCCACTTCCCCCACCACCAACACCCATCCCTTCCCCAACCACCAACACCCATCTCTTTCCCCAACCACCAACACCCATCCCCTTCCCTAACCACCAACATCCACCCACTTTCCCCACCACCAACATCCACCCACTTCCCCCACCACCAACACCCACCCCCTTCCCCCACCACCAACACCCACCCACTTCCCCCACCACCAACACCCACCCCCTTCCTCCACCACCAACACCCACCCACTTCCTCCACCACCAACATACACCCACTTCCCCCACCACTAACACCCACCACTAACAACCATCCCCTTCCCCCACCACCAGCACCCACCTACTTCCCCCACCACTAACACCCTCCCCCTTCCCTAACCACCAACACCCACCCCCGTTTTCCTACCTTCACCGAAATGCACCAATGTCGTGTCGTCCGACGCACCAACATTTTTTACACATTTCTCGCCTATTGGTCTGATACGTGTACAAACTTCTCTGGAGAGGCACAGCTTTCTTGCTGCACCCATCAAGGATGCATGTGTATACTATATCGCAAAAAAAATCTATCAGAAACACCCAAAATTCTTCAAGTACTATGTTTATTGCCTAGGTTTATGTGTATTTCTATGAGCGCGGGAGGGAGGAAGCTCCTGGGCTGACGTCACCGAGCCATGGTGCCGTCGTCTGCCAGTTGCCAGTAGCGTTTTCGAAGCTCGGGGAATTTACAGATTTTGATTGCGGATTATTCAAAAACGGCTGACTGGATGCAAAAAGTGACAACATATTGTTGATACACTCGATAATGGCTATATTCTAACTACATCAAATCAGGAATGATGAAATGGTCTGGACGATTACTTTAAGCTCACCATTTTCTGACACTGTGTGATGAAACACTCCTCTCTCGGTATTATTATAGTCTTTGTTTTTTAACGAGGCGAAAAATCTTGAACCCTTGCTGTTTACTGACTGATATTTGATGCCAGGAAAAGGAAATACTACGGTTCTTCTTAATTTAAGTTGTATTTTATCATAGTTAATCATATTATCTGGTAAATATAGGCATAATTTTAAGCATGAGACCGTAATATAGAATGGAATTTTCGCCTCGTTAAACAAAATAGACTATAGGTATGCAGGACACCAAAAAACACGTAAAACTTCAGGATAAACTTCAACTCGGGTGGAGAGAAAGTGAGGTAATTGTGTTTTCAAAGGCCATTTATTACCCCGGACGTGAAGGGCGTAACACCACCAACTCAACGGCGCTACTTAAGTTGCCGCCACGCGTGAGAGCCGCATTAAAAGTTTATATTAATCACGAGTAGAAAAAAAAGCTGTAAGCCCCCAGGAGATCACGATTTTGCAAAGGTGACTTAGGTGTGATGTAGGGAGGAAATGAGGGAGGATTATGGGAAATAGATCAGGGTACACCACCCACACACCCACACACACACACACACACACCATGGAGGTA
>JACEEZ010004073.1:857500-877500 GCA_016584305.1 Chionoecetes opilio | reverse complement strand
AATAAATGAGAAAAAAGATACGGACAATATAATGAATGTAAAGCATCCTCCCTCGTTTAATAGTCACTAATAAAGAAAATTCACTCACAATATAGACATACAAAGACGGAAATGAACAAAATATTTACAAGGTATAAGAATCCATTGACCGGAGAAACTTACCGAGACGTTCTTTGATGATATTTACATGTAATATACGTGTTGCTTCCTCCGTCTCCTTCCCCTTGACAGCGTATTCCACCCACTGACCCCATCCCACCCACCCATCCCACCCATCCCACCCATTCACCCATCCCACTCCACCCACCCATCCCTCCCACCCACCCACCACCCACCCACCCATCCCACCCACTCCACCCACCCACCCATCGCACCCACTCTACCCACCCATCCCACTCCAACACACCCATCCCACCCATCCCACCCACTGCACCCACCCACTCATCCCACCCACTCCAGCCCGCGATTCGCACAAAACATCCGCCAATAACGGTGTCTTGCTTTTTCCCACTCCAAGTTTCCATCTGTCTGTAACTTGAAGGTCATCGCTTTCACTTCGATTTATGTTTTATTTGTATTCTTTTCAAGTAAGTTTCAAAAGTGGATTCCTTTGAGTTTATGCAGTGTGCGTTTGAGTCTATATTTGGTGGGTTTTGTTTTTGTTTTATGATTGCTTTTGTCTGTTTCGGAAATGGAAGCGGCTGCGATCCTGGGAGAGAGTTTGGGTATTTTGTGTGTGCTTAGGCGTAATTTAGGGAGGGATTTTCTTTCTTCTCTTTGTCTCTCTCTCTCTCCTCTCTCTCTCTCTCTCTCTCTCTCTCTCTCTCTCTCTCTCTCTCTCTCTCTCTCTCTCTCTCTCTCTCTCTCTCTCTCTCTCTCTCTCTCTCTCTCTCTCTCTCTCTCTCTCTCTCTTTTTCAGACACGTAAGTACATACAGTACATTAGCTTTCCTACTTCACCTCCAAGTAATTATTTCGGTACGTTGCACACTATTTATTTTTGCTTTTTCACTTATCCAAACCTCAACTCGGTGCGTATTTACAGCGCTTTTTTGCACAAGTCTCACCAAGCTCATGACAAAAATTAAGGTGAAGAGGATGAAGTTGATCAGATTTTAACACTACACCCTGACTCGAAATTAAGTGAGAAAGAAGAGAGAGCGAGAGAGAGAGAGAGAGAGAGAGAGAGAGAGAGAGAGAGAGAGAGAGAGAGAGAGAGAGAGAGAGAGAGAGAGAGAGAGAGAGAGAGAGAGAGAGAGAGAGAGAGAGAGAGAGAGAGAGAGAGGAAATAAACAAACATATATAAGGAGTCGCGGTTAGTATCCCTGCGGCACCCCACTGGTTAAAATCTCCACCCGGAATCGCGTCTTGATTTTACTCTACGATAAAGTCTTGTAGCTCGGATATAAACTTTCCCCCACTGGGTTTCGGGTTTCATGATATCGTCGCGCCTTGTGGTAGTGCCTCGCCACCCCTTTATTAGGGAACATAAGCATTTGTCAGCTGTGTGTGTTATCTGATCATTGCTCTCATGTCTATTGTTAAAAACCCATCAGAAATTATGCACCTGGCAGCAAAATTAGGATGGTTATGCTGATAATATGACACGTGTTTGTTTGTTCTATGAATCCGCTAGTTGTTATGTCTTAATTTATAAAGTTTTGTAGCACAGGCATCCTTATCTCGTGTTCTTTATTTATTTGGTATCAGCGTGGCCATGGCGCCTCTACAGCCCTGCGCCTCGCCTTGGTTGGGTCGGCTTTTCGCATTCATTTCCAGAGATTCAGTTTTGATCTTGCGATGGAGTTTTCCATTTGTATTTATTTGTTTTTGATGTCATTGTTGCTGTTGTTGATGTTGTTACTTCTGCTTCTACAGATACTACTACTACTACTTCTATATTACGACCCCTACTACTGTTGCTGCTAGTTCTATTATCATTATTACTACTACTTCTACTACTATTACTACTACCCCTACTACTGCTACTACTGCTACTACTATTCCTACTACTACTACTACTACTGCTACCACTACTACTACTACTATTTATGTTACGACCTCTACTACTGTTACTAATGGATATACTACTACTACTGCTACTATTATTACAACAACTAGTACTACTACTACTACTATATTGTAGTAGTAGTAGAGGTAATGGTAGCAGTAGTAGTATTAGCAGTAGTAGTATCATTTTTATCAATACCACCAACAACAACTACAACAACAAAGAAACACCATCGACAACATAAGAACATAAGAAAATAAGGAAGCTACAAGAGGCCGTGAGACCTACACGAGGTAGTTCCTGTTACTTAACACTACCTACATCCACCTTTCATCCCCATCCATAACACTCTCTAGCCTCCTTTTAAAGCTCCCTAATGACTCCCCACATTAGACAAGAAAGAAGACACACAGCTAAAGTCCCGCCTGCTTTAGAAACTCAATATTACTGCTTATAGAAAAGTAAAGGTAAAGGTATTCAGGCTAAGGTGAAAGATGAATACAGGTGTTGGGTGGTTAGAGGGGTGAATTGAGGGTTGATGTGGCAAGGCAGGGAGATCAGATGGAGGCAGGTGGAGGCGAGTATGACCTCCATCCAGGTGTTGTTAATGACCTGTGACCTGACCATGACCTGTACACCAGAGTCGTGAACCATCCCTCCCTCAAGGTCACAGGTCACCTCACCTTGCACAACCCCTTCCCTCTCATACTTACTCTCACTTACTCTTCATTTCCTCACTTCCCTGATCAACTCACTCATTGCCTTGCCTCACATTACCTCTGATTCATTCCTATTTCTGCATCATTAATAGACACGTTCACTCCTCAGTCTTAGCACCCTCTCACACACACTCATTCCTCACACTCACTCACTTTCATCTCATTACATCCTTACTCGCATGTCAATTCATTTAACTTGTTCAACATCTCATATACTGTTCACTTAACAGCATGTATCAGTTTTCCTCCTCCTCCTCCTCCTCCTCCTCCTCCTCCCCCACCTCCTCCTCCTCCTCTCCTCCTCCTCCTGTTCCTCCTCCTCCTCCTCCTCCTCCTCCTCCTCCTCGACTCGACAAACTATCAGATTGGAGTGATAAATGGCTATTAAAATTCAATTCCGATAAATGTAAAGTAATGCATATAGGCAACGATAACCTCAAATATAACTATCAAATGCAAAATAAATCGTTAACTGAAGTACAGCAGGAAAAGGATTTAGGTGTCATCATCAGTAATGATCTGAAAACCAGTCCGCATTGCCTAGCAGCCAGTAAAAAGGCAAATATGATGTTGGGCTTTATTAAACGTAACTTTGAACATAAAACTCCGAAAGTAATGACACAATTATACACGTCCTTGGTTAGGCCGCACTTGGAATATGCCGTTCAATTCTGGTCGCCCTGTTTCGTAAAAGATCAAGCCAAATTGGAATCAGTGCAAAGAAGAGCAACCAAACAAATTCCATCTCTGCGAAATTCATCTTATGAAGAGAGACTGCGGAAACTTAATATGTTTTCCTTAAAGGATCGTAGAATCCGTGGGGACTTGATAGAAACCTTTAAGATCCTAAAGGTTTTGATGTCATTAATCAAGAGAACCTATTCGAGCTTTCAACTCAAGTGACAACAAGAAATAATGGTTTAAAACTAAACGGTCAACGTTGCATCACCGATCTCCGTAAAAATTATTTCAATGTTAGAGTCGTTGATCGATGGAACAAGTTACCAGCAAATGTTGTCGGAGCCAACACAATAACTACATTCAAAAACAGACTTGACGCGCACTGTAAAGTAAATGGGTATTAATAGTGCGAATTCGTATCTAGTCCCCCGTATCGATTAGTTGTAGTGGTAGTGGTAGTTGTAGTTAGTATTTTTCATATCCTATCATTCTGCACTATGAAACTTCCATGTTCCTATCCTCTTTAGGGACATGGTATCATTTTCCAACTGTTTTCTTACAAGTAGTTGATAGTTAGTAGTATGTAGTTCAGCAGATACCCTCGCTATGGACCAATAGGTCTCCTGGTGTCTGTTACTCCTATGTAATCCTATGTAATCCTCCTCCTCTCGCTCTTTCGTCCTATCCAAGCTCAAAGAAGCGAGAACCTCACCAGAGATGCATTTTCTTTCTTCAGAGACCAAAAAGGGGTCACTCAAATAGTGCTGACGTAAAGTTGTGTCCGTGTGTTGTGCCGCCAAAAAGAAAATATTGGAAACGTAAAATCCAGTAGTGGTATTTTAGGAGAGAGAGAGAGAGAGAGAGAGAGAGAGAGAGAGAGAGAGAGAGAGAGAGAGAGAGAGAGAGAATTGAAATTTGATACGAGACGGTTATTTGAGGAGGAAGATGAAATAGTAAAATATATATATGTATTATATATATATATATATCGGATTTACGGGTAAAATCGAAAGGAAGAAAACGAAGTGTGTGAAGGACAAGAAAAGGCAGAAAAAGACACGTTGGTAAATAGAAGAGAATTGGGTGTTAGATGAAGAAGGAAAACAAGGACAGATGGGAAGAGGAGAGAGAGAGAGAGAGAGAGAGAGAGAGAGAGAGAGAGAGAGAGAGAGAGAGACGCTCCAGGTAAAACACACAGACTTTATGAGGTTTGTGTGTGTGTGGGTATTTGTGGAAGTAGTAGTAGTAGTTGCAGCTGTAGTAGTAGTAGTAGTAGTAGTAGTAGTAGTAGTAGTAGTAGTAGTAGTAGTAGCAGTAGTAGTATACTTAATGTTATTATTCTCAAACGCATACCTGTTTGAAAGTCCATTTGAAATTAACACACAAAAAACTCTCTCTCTCTCTCTCTCTCTCTCTCTCTCTCTCTCTCTCTCTCTCTCTCTCCTCCTCTCCTCTCCTCTCTCTCTCTCTCTCTCTGGCCAGGTGATAGGCGAGTACTCATTCCAGGACTCGAACCCATGTAAGTTTAGGCCGAAAGATTTACAGCTTGTAACTTTACCCACTTTATCCACTTATTAATATTTAGTTAGCGAATGGAGGGAGATATAGACAAGGAGGAGAGAGAATAGATAATGGTGAATATATAGTGGCGAGGAAGGGAGACGGACTTGCAGACAGATTAAAAGAGAAATAGACAGACAAAGAGAAAGGAACATGACGAAATGAGGAAAATATGTTAGAAAAAATAGGTAAAAAGGAAGGAATGAAATAACTGCGAATAAGATGAAGGTGAAAGTATAGGCGATCATAAGGTAGGAATGATGTAAGAATTAAGATTAGATACAGAAAAAGTAAACAAAGGGTGACAAAGAAAGAGAAAAGCAAGGAAATTGTTAGAGAGAGAGAGAGAGAGAGAAGAGAGAGAGAGAGAGAGAGAGAGAGAGAGAGAGAGAGTCAATATGAAAGTTATCTCCTCTCTCACTCCTAAAATATTCCTGTGTTCTCTATCTCCCGTCAATATCTTTTTCCTTTCTCCTCATTCTCAGCCCTCCTGCCGTTAAGAAAGAAGAGAAGAGAAGAGAGAGAGAGAAAAGAGAGAGAGAAAAGAAGAGGGGAGGGGAGGAGAGAGAGAGAGAGAGAGAGAGAGAGAGAGAGAGAATCAAAGAAAGAAAATGGATGAGTTACGTAAGCTCTTTTTTTTCTTGTCGCCAATTTTTTTTCTCCCAACTATTGTTTAAGGAGAAACTCATGTATTTTATGTCTTTTTCTCCCTATCGTTCTCTCTCTCTCTCTCTCTCTCTTCTCTCTCTCTCTCTCTCTCTCTCTCTCTCTCTCTCTCTCTCCTCTCTCTCTCTCTCTCTCTCTCCTCTCTCTCTCTCTCTCTCTCTCTTCTCTCTCTCTCTCTCTCTCTCTCTCTCTCTCTCTCTCTTCTCTCTCTCCTCTCTCTCTTTGTTTCTTCCGGTACAATAAAAAGATCGTACAAATTGCTACGAAAAATTTGGGAGGGTTTATTTTAAGGACTTCATTTCCCCTCGCGATCTCAACACCCACTGTTTCTTTGTCACCCACCGTTTCTTTGTCACCCACCGTTTCTTTGTCACCCACTGTTTCTTTGTCACCCACTGTTTCTTTGTCACCCACTGTTTCTTTGTCACCCACTGTTTTTTTGTCACCCACTGTTTCGTTGTCACCCACTGTTTCTTTGTCACCCACTGTTTCTTTGTCACCCACTGTTTCTTTGTCACCCACTGTTTCTTTGTCACCCACTGTTTCTTTGTCACCCACTGTTTCTTTGTCACCCACTGTTTCTGTGTCACCCACTGTTTCTGTGTCACCCACTGTTTCTGTGTCACCCACTGTTTCTGTGTCACCCACTGTTTCTGTGTCACCCACTGTTTCTTTGTCACCCACTGTTTCTTTGTCACCCACTGTTTCTGTGTCACCCACTGTTTCTGTGTCACCCACTGTTTCTTTGTCACCCACTGTTTCTTTGTCACCCACTGTTTCTTTGTCACCCACTGTTTCTTTGTCACCCACTGTTTCTTTGTCACCCACTGTTTCTGTGTCACCCACTGTTTCTGTGTCACCCACTGTTTCTTTGTCACCCACTGTTTCTGTGTCACCCACTGTTTCTGTGTCACCCACTGTTTCTGTGTCACCCACTGTTTCTTTGTCACTCACTGTTTCTTTGTCACCCACTGTTTCTGTGTCACCCACTGTTTCTTTGTCACCCACTGATTATATGTCACCCACTGATTCTTTGTCACCCACTGATTCTTTGTCAACCACTGTTCTTTGTCACCCACTGATTCTTTGTCACCCACTGTTTCTTTGTCACCCACTGTTTCTTTGTCACCCACTGTTCTTTGTCACCCACTGTTTCTTTGTCACCCACTGTTTTCTTTGTCACCCACTGTTCTTTGTCACCCACTGTTTCTTTGTCACCCACTGTTTCTTTGTCACCCATTGCTTCTTTGTCACCCACCGTTTCTTTGTCACCCACTGTTTCTTTGTCACCCACCGTTTCTTTGTCACCCACTGTTTCTTTGTCACCCACTGTTTCTTTGTCACCCACTGTTTCTGTGTCACCCACTGTTTCTTTGTCACTCACTGTTTCTTTGTCACCCACTGTTTCTTTGTCACCCACTGTTTCTTTGTCACTCACTGTTTCTTTGTCACCCGCTGTTTCTTTGTCACCCACTGTTTCTTTGTCACCCACTGTTTCTTTGTCACCCACTGTTTCTTTGTAACTCACTGTTTCTTTGTCACCCACTGTTTCTTTGTCACTCACTGTTTCTGTGTCACCCACTGTTTCTGTGTCACCCACTGTTTCTGTGTCACTCACTGTTGCTTTGTCACCCACCGTTTCTTTGTTACCCACCGTTTCTTTGTCACCCACTGTTTCTTTGTCACCCTCTGTTTCTTTGTCACCCACTGTTTCTTTGTCACCCACTGTTTCTTTGTCACCCACTGTTCTTTGTCACCCACTATTTCTTTGTCACCCACTGTTTCTTTGTCACCCACTGTTTCTGTGTCACCCACTGTTTCTGTGTCACCCGCTGTTTCTGTGTCACTCACTGTTGCTTTGTCACCCACTGTTTCTGTGTCACCCACTGTTTCTGTGTCACCCACTGTTGCTTTGTCACCCACTGTTTCTGTGTCACCCACTGTTTCTGTGTCATCATCTGTTTCTGTGTCACTCACTGTTGCTTTGTCACTCACTGTTGCTTTGTTACCCACCGTTTCTTTGTCACCCACCGTTTCTTTGTCACCCACTGTTTCTTTGTCACCCACTGTTTTTGTGTCACCCACTGTTTCTTTGTCACCCACTGTTTCTTTGTCACCCACTGTTTATGTGTCACCCACTGTTTCTTTGTCACCCACTGGTTCTTTGTCACCCACTGTTTCTTTGTCACCCACTGTTTATGCATCACCCACTGTTTCTTTGTCACCCACTGTTTATGTATCACCCACTGTTTCTTTGTCACCCACTGTTTCTTTGTCACCCACTGTTTCTTTGTCACCCACTGTTTCTTTGTCACCCACTGTTTCTTTGTCACCCACTGTTTCTTTGTCACCCACTGTTTATGCATCACCCACTGTTTCTTTGTCACCCACTGTTTATGTATCACCCACTGTTTCTTTGTCACCCACTGTTTCTGTGTCACCCAGTTTCTTTGTCACCCACTGTTTCTTTGTCACCCACTGTTTCTGTGTCACCCACTGTTTCTGTGTCACCCACTGTTTCGTCGTCACCCACTGTTTCTGTGTCACCCACTGTTTCTTTGTCACCCACTGTTTCTTTGTCACCCGCTGTTTCGTTGTCACCCACTGTTTCTTTGTCACCCACTGTTTCTTTGTCACCCACTGTTTCTGTGTCACCCAGTTTCTTTGTCACCCACTGTTTCTTGTCACCCACTGTTTCTGTGTCACCCACTGTTTCTTTGTCACCCACTGTTTCTTTGTCACCCACTGTTTCTTTGTCAATCATTGTTTCTTTGTCACCCACTGTTTCTGTGTCACCCACTGTTCTTGTCACCCACTGTTTTCTTTGTCACCCACTGTTTCTGTGTCACCTACTGTTCTTTGTCACCTACTGTTTCTTTGTCACCCACTGTTCTTTGTCACCCACTGTTCTTTTCACCCACTGTTCTTTGTCACCCACTGTTTCTTTGTCACCCACTGTTCTTTGTCACCCACTGTTCTTTGTCACCCACTGTTCTTTGTCACCCACTGTTCTTTGTCACCCACTGTTCTGTGTCACCCACTGTTCTTTGTCACCCACTGTTTCTTTGTCACCCACTGTTTCTGTGTCACCTACTGTTCTTTGTCACCTACTGTTTCTTTGTCACCCACTGTTCTTTGTCACCCACTGTTCTTTGTCACCCACTGTTCTTTGTCACCCACTGTTCTTTGTCACCCACTGTTCTTTGTCACCCACTGTTCTTTGTCACCCACTGTTCTTTGTCACCCACTGTTCTTTGTCACCCACTGTTCTTTGTCACCCACTGTTCTTTGTCACCCACTGTTTCTTTGTCACCCACTGTTTCTTTGTCACCCACTGTTCTTTGTCACAGGGTCGAGGGCGGGGAGGGAGAGGACACAATGGGAGTAGGTGGTCAAGGTTTTTGGGGTTATATTTCTTCCTTTTTTTTCCTCTTCTCTATTTCATTTATATGTCCCAAGCGATATCCGGAAAGCCTCGTGTCTCTCTCTCTCTCTCTCTCTCTCTCTCTCTCTCTCTCTCTCTCTCTCTCTCTCTCTCTTCCTCTCTCTCTCTCTCTCTCCGTCTCCTCTCTTCTCTCTCTCTCTCTCTCCTCTCTCTCTCTCTCTCTCTCCTCTCTCTCTCTCTCTCTCTCTCTCTCTCTCTCTCTCTTCTTTATTACGCCGATAATCTGACTTTATTCTGTTTTTCCACTTTCCTACAACATAAATTCTTTTCAGAGAGGAGTATCAAGACACCTCCCGAACTAAATTGGCCCAACCCTCACGTAGAACTCTTTTCCTATCTGCTTTATTGGGTACTGGAAATAGGTGGGCGTTTGTGTGGTCCCTCTTTTCTGCCCCAGGCCTGTCCTCTATGACGTAAAGGGAAAAAAATAGATCGCTTCATTCATTCTCTATAGAGTTGCATCCCAAGGGGTCCGGCAGCCAGTGATTTGCGCCACACGGGATGAACAACTAGCTGGATAAAGAACTAAATAGAACGAAAAGAACGAAATAGAACAAAATAGAACGGACAAGAACGAAATAGAACATGATAAAGAACAAAATAGAACGGAGAAGAACGAAATAGAACATGATAAAGAACAAAATAGAACGGAGAAGAACGAAATAGAACGAGATAAAGAACAAAATAGAACGGACAAGTACGAAATAGAACAAAATAGAACGGAAAAGAACGAAATAGAACATGATAAAGAACAAAATAGAAAGGACAAGAACGAAATAGAACATGATAAAGAACAAAATAGAACGGAAAAGAACGAAATAGAACGGACAAGAACAAAATAGAACGGACAAGAACGAAATAGACCATGATAAAGAACACAATAGACAAAATGAACCCTCTGTGACACCCATTAATACAGTACAAACAGGGAAGGACAGACAGTACATGATTTTAACACGTATGGTAAAAAAAAAATTATGTTATGTTCTGTTGAGTCGTCGTATAGCCTTTTCAACGGCACCTCCCTGAAAAAAAACAGAAATGAAGGAAAAATAAGAATAGAAAAATAATAAGAAAGTAATAATGAATAATAAATAATGAGAATGATAGAATTATTTATTAAGAAAGGAAAATAAAAATGCTGAAATAATAATATGAATAATGAATGGTTGCCAAAATCTAGGTGCTTTGGTAATGAAGGTTTATGATTCTACTAAAGCGGCTGAGTGACTGTATCTTAGTGTAGTGGAATTATTGGAGTAGGTGTTTATACCCCAGACCGTTGCCTCGAATTCAGTAACCTACACACTCGCCGCGCCACGATCAGTAGTAAAAGTTTGTATTTTAATGCGCAGGTGGTCACAGTACAGCTTCATATTGTATTGAAATTCGTTAATGGAGTGTTGTGAGAGGAAATGGACAGGTGGAATAAATGTCAAAAAATATATATAGAAGTTAGTCGTTAATCTAATGGGACTTATTTGTTGGCCTGTCTCTATGGTACGGCGTGGGAACTATTACTACTATTATAGACTACTATATAACTATTATACTACTATACTACTATACTGCAGACTACTATTTTAGGCGCCCTTTGCTTCCCACCTCCTGCCGAAGTTCATTAAGTATGACGTTGTGTTACGAGTGTGATAAAATCTTTTGGTGTTATGTATGTGACGGGACATAACACTACATGGGCTATTTCTGTATAAAACACGATCAGTATTCTGTTGAACCCCTTCACGCTCAGATCTTTCCTTTGCTATAAAAAATTCGTATGTTGTCGAGCCATAAAATTACGAAAAGTAACTGAATAGTCCACATTAGTTAGTCGACAAGGATACTAAACAGGTCATATCTATAAAATATTGCTTATAGTCACTAAAAATCGTCTAATGCTAGCAAAATTCCGATGAAAATTACGTTCTGGGCCTCAAGGGGTTAATGGGGAATCTAATAACAGGAATATGTACAAAACTGGTTGTTGGTGTCTGTCCCGTGCGGAGGATGTGGAGTCCTTGCCGAGAGAATACCACAAGGGTACATGGCTTTAGGGTCGAGTTTATTTTTATCTCGACAAAGCTTTGTATTCACATAAGTTTTACGTCGAGGTGTGAATGTTTGACGATCGTATGGTTATTTTCTTGTATTACCTTGGCACCAAAATATATTGAGGAGGACGTGTGAGAGGAAGAGGAAGATGTAGTGAGAAATGCAGCCGTGGATATGCGTGAGCGGTCTGTACACAGTTTTGAATAAGGTGATAGAAATATGAAGAAAAAAGGAGTCTGTGTTGGATGGCTCGCCTTATCTCTTTTGTCGACGCTCAAAACGATGCACTCGAAACACCTTC
Organism: Chionoecetes opilio; assembly: GCA_016584305.1. Classification (NCBI taxonomy): domain Eukaryota; kingdom Metazoa; phylum Arthropoda; class Malacostraca; order Decapoda; family Majidae; genus Chionoecetes; species Chionoecetes opilio. Next base: position 866,066 of record JACEEZ010004073.1, on the reverse strand, counting down.
CTCGCCTACGATGTAATAAAAATGACAGTATCAGCAGCAAATGTGAACCGTCGTGTCTCCCCGCGTCACGGCTCCCTCGGCAGGCCGGGTTGGCAGGTCTGGGTGCATGGCGGAGACAGGTGACAGCTGTACGTGGCGCGACCCTGCCGAGGCGTTCGTAAAAACTCAATATATACTCAATGTATCGCAACTCGATGTAGGTTTTCTTTCGCCGCGTACTTGCATGATGGTTAGGAGGCTTTGCTCATGAAACTATTGATTTGCATCTCCATTATTCACGAGGTTAAACGAATATAGTAATGAACGGTGCCTTGTATCAGCTGGTAGAATAACCACGGAGTTGTTCATCACTTGTGTAATCATTGTATTTCATTATAGTATCAAGTTAGGCAAGATGTTTACTTGATAATTAGATACAGTCGTCGGTGTATCATTTACCTTGGATGATGATATCATTATTAAATGATGAGTCCTTTGAATATGTGTGTATGTGTATATGTGTGTGTGTGTGTGTGTGTTTTCGTGTGTGTGTGCGTGTATGTGTGTGTGTGTGTGTATGTGTGTGTGTGTGTGTGTATGTGTGTGTGTGTGTGTTTTCGTGTGTGTGTGTGTGTGTGTGTGTGTGTGTGTGTGTGTGTGCGTGTATTTGTGTGTGTATGTATGTATGTGTGTGTGTGTGTGTGTGTGTGTGTGTGTGTGTGTGTGTGTGTGTGTGTGTGTTTTTGTGTGTGTGTGTGTGTGTGTGTGTGATTCTCTAAATCTTTTTACAAGGTTTTCTTTCCCCGTTTGGGCAAGTGTGGTGCAGGGGGAGGGCAGGAGGATCCTTGTTAGCGTCGGGTGAGGTGAAAGACAAGGGAAGAGGTAAGTAAATAAATCAAGGTTTGGGTAACGAGTCTCGCCGCGCCTCTGCAATCAGGCGGCGGCCGCGGGTGTGCGGCGGGTCAGGCACCGGGGACCTACAGAGCCGCTTATGGCCCTCGCAAAATTTGTTACGCCTTTCAATAACTATCTGACGACAGTGAATCGACTTGCTAGGCGTTGTTGGGTCACGATGGGAAGCGCGAGGAGCTAAACTTGACCTGCTGTACCATAAAATAGCGCTGGTGTTCATCGCCTTGACCTTGACCTTGCCTGTCCCGCCCCTAACACGTGGACAACAGCATCACAAAAGCAACAAATAATATAAACGTCGAACTTTTTCATTGCAGTAAAATCCTTCAGCGCGAGTTGCCGAAAATATCAAAAACGTGTTGCGTTAAATATAAGACTTTTTCTCAATCCTTTTTATTAATTCCTCCTGAAGTCTACGATTAATAAAAATGAAATAAAATGGCGATGATGTTGATGATGATGACGAGGAGGAGGAGAGGGAGAGTAATCGCCTCATCAACAATGCAAGGGACCACGCACACACACACACACACACACACACACACACACACACACACACACACACACACACACACACACACACATACAACACACACACACACACACACACACACACACACACACACACACACACACACACACACACACACACACACATACAACTAAGACCTCTTTCCCCACGATTAACTGACCTTCTAAAAGTCAATTGATGTAGAGAGATGATACGTTCTCTGCGCCTGCTCATTCAACACTGACGACCTGATATGGTTTGAGGATGAGACCCAAACTTCCTCTGACGTCACGCGCACCTGAGAACATTTTAATTTGTCCGTGGAGAGACCTATTAACCCCATGAGACCCAGACCGTAATTTCCACTGTAATTTGGCTACCAGTAGACGATTTTTTTTATGAATATAAGCAAGATTTTATGGATACAACCTGTTTAGTATCCATGTCGCCTAACTAATTTGGTATATTTAGTTACTTTTCGTAATTTTATGTCTAATAACAGACCATTTTTTATAGCAAAGGAAAGATCTGGGCGTGAAGAGGTTAAAAGTCTTTCCCTACGGGCTTACGTCCTTCTGCCACGTATCGTATATTTTGCTGTCTCTGCCTCGTCCCTGGCGCGAGGCCGTGGAGGGCAGCCCTGGGAGCCACTGACCGGCCCCGCCCTTAACTAAGATACTGGACCCAAAAAAGGCAGTGTTTGAGATTACTTCCAGACAAGGTCACACAGGCTGGGAGTGGCGTCTCGTGCTTGTGTGTGTGTGTGTGTGTGTGTGTGTGTGTGTGTGTGTGTGTGTGTGTGTGTGTGTGTGTGTGTGTGTGTGTGTGTGTGTGTGTGTGTGTGTGTGTGTGTGTGTGTGTGTGTGTGAACGTCATTATCAAGGACGCTTCGTTTGTGGGTGCAGTGCGATTTTTTTTTTTGTCTTGGAAAGGAAAGATTCAGCGTCGCGTTATTATTGTAGATGGAAGAGAGAGAACGTCTGTGAGGCTGACTTGTTCTTCTAATATGGTTTAATGAATATGCAGACAAGCGTGTGAGTTTAGAGACTAGTATAATGCATCAGGTGTTGTCATCCCTGAGACCGCCAGTGAGATGAGAAAGAAGTAGGAGAAAGAAACGAAAGTGCAAGGAATAGAAGAGAGAGAGAGAGAGAGAGAGAGAGAGAGAGAGAGAGAGAGAGAGAGAGAGAGAGAGAGAGAGAGAGAGAGAAGAGAGAGAGAGAGAGAGAAGAGAGAGAGAGAGAGAGAGAGGAGAGAATATCATGTATCGTAGAAGGATGACCCCCGGGGCAGCATAACCACAGGGGTCGCACTTGAGAAACAGGAAAGAAGATGTGCAGAATTATCTCTCATCACCCTCGTATTACTCTCTCATGCATAAAAAAGAAACACGAAATTCTAGTCTTCATTCATTCTTTTTACTGCAAACCTCTTGTCTAGATTACGAAATAGAGCCTTATTGCATGTCGTAACTCCTGCTTTGTATGTATTTAGCGATTAAGGATAAAAGAAAGTAGCATAATAAGAACACAAGAGGACGTTTTATCCGCAACTTATCACTCGACAACACAATAAAACGAGTCTGTGAACAAGAAACTATATAAATATTGTTTTCCAATTTTGCGTCTAGGTAACCTGTTCACCTCACCTTACAGAATCCCACCCCACCCCACCACACCCACATTCCCAGCACACCCACCTTGTATCATGCCCACCAAACTGCTTCACCCACCTCTCCACTACCCCCAACACCCCCTCCTCCTCTTCCTCCTCCTCCTCCTCCTCCTCCTCCTCCTCCTCCTCCTCCTCCTTCAGCATCTCTCATGACTAGCATCTCTTTCACAGGGCAATCGACTCCTCATCTCCGTTCCACGTTCCTCCCGTACCCTCCTTATTTGCGCTCCATATCACTGCCTAACGCATCAGCTCCTCTTCTTTATAATTCTCGTCGTATTTCCTTTTACTAACCTCGTAAAACTAACCATTTTTAACCGCAACAACTTGAAACGATGCAACAACTTGAAACTACTAACTGCAACAACTTGAAACAACTAACGCATCACCTCCTCTTCTTTATAATTCTCGTCGTATTTCCTTTTACTAACCTCGTAAAACTAACCCTTTTTAACCGCAACAACTTGAAACTTTCCACCGCATCTTTACGCCACCCACCTAGGCCCACGACCTAATTACTAATACAGATGACACCAAGGTAACTAACAATACTGCATTAGCTACTTTGCCCACAACTCTTCTCCTTCATCCTGTCCTTCCTGCCACCGCCACTCCCTCTGACCACTCCTCGACACTCCCTTCTCGACTATCCTACTCCCAGAACCTGCCTCAACCACCTTAGCATTACCCAAACTCCTCTCACCTGAAGTAGACAGCCTCTTCTTATGCTTCCACCCTATGCACATAACTGCCTAACCTTACCTTCCACACTTACTCGATACCCACAACCTACCCTACCACTGTACCTATAGCTCCCTTAAAAAAGCGCTCAAGATACGCCTTCCCAGCACCCAGACCGACCCAGACGTCCCTGTTCTTAGTCTCTCAGCACCCAAGACTCCCAAACCAGACCGCCCCGAGGCAAGCACAAATTACTGCGTGTATGATGTCAGCCTCAGTAGCCGTGAATCAAGCAACACATTCCAGAGCACCTAGGAGAGAGGATAGATGGGTGGGTGGCTGAGTGGGTAGGTGGATGGGTTAGTGGGTGGGTTTGTGGATGGGTGTTACGGGCGGGCGTGCAGGGACCTTGGCACAACTTATGAGGGAGAGGCAAGAGGGACAATGACTCCAGGCAAGAACGCGACGTAACCCGGTCTTGCCACATGCGTGTGTACCGCGATACGGAACTCGAAGGATTAAGCGCATAAACGATTACCATTCCCGAGGTCGTATAATGAAAAACACCTATTTTCCTTTTTATCGCCATTTGCCCCAAAACCCGTGATAAAAAAAAAAAAGCAAAACTGGAACAATGCGTGAGGGGCCAACACTTGAAAAAACCCCAAAACTGCACACCACACGTTGAAGATGAGCCCAACAACACGACATGACCAAACAATCTATACTGAAGACCTGACGAAGAACCCAAGGCGACTGGTTGCCTCGTCAGTTCTGGGAATGTGTGGAGGAGGAGGAGAGAGAAAAGTAAAATGAGAAGACAGAAGGGGAAGAGGAGGATGATAAGTAGCAAAAACAGAAGAGAGGAGAGAGAAAAAGGGAGAGAAGAGAGAGAGAGAAGAGACCCAAAGATAGAAAAAAGGGGGGGGGGGGGGTAAGGGGAAAGAGGAAGAGGAGAGGCGGAAGAGAAGGAAAAAAAAAAGAGAAAGGAAGAGGGGGGAAAGAGAGATAGAGAAGGAATAGAGGAAGAGAGGAGAAGAAAGGGGTTTTTTTTAACCGCCCCAAAAAATATAGAACTCAATATTCCAAAAAAACATTTCCCCTAACACACGCACAACCAACCCAAAAAAAAAAAATTTACAAAAATTGCAAATAAATTCTTCACGTTTATTAACTCAACGATAATTTATCCTCTCCTTTATCGCAAAAATTCGCCGTCCATTACGCAGAAGAGAAAAAAAGAGAGACAAGAAAAAAGATATATAAGATTCATTCATATGACTTTTTTGCTCCCCAACCCCCTGAGACCCAACACACCACACACACACACAAACAACACACACACACACACACACACACAAACACACACACACACACACACCACAACACCAAAACCCACAACACCACAAAACACCACACACACAAACACACACACCACACAACACCACACAACACCCCACACACACACACACACACACCACACACACACACACACACCCCACACACAACACACCACATACCCCCATTTCACTCACAAACAATAATAAAATTTGAGAAGGAAAGCAAGTTAAGATGATCGCAGATAGACAATTAATATGTAAAATAACTTAGAAAGGAGAGAACAGAAAAGAGGTTGAAAGACTCATGAAGGCAATAGGGAATAAATGAGCCGAGAATTCGAGGGTGAGGAGAAAGGAAGGTTTAAGAATTTAAAAGTTTGCTATCAATTGTTGCTAATTGGAGGAAGTAGAAGGGGTTTAAAGGAAAGGGGGAAAAAGGGAATAAAGGGGGGACAAGGAAGGGGTTAGCGGTGGGTTACAGAGAGAGGAGAGAAGAGGAGAGAGAAGAGAGAGAGAGAGAGAGAGGAGAGAGAGAAAAGAGAGATGGGGGGGGGAGAAGAGGGGTGGAAAAAAAAGATCAGTTTTACAGATGAGGGGATTGTGTTGTGGTTGGTGTAGTGGTGTATGTTGTGTGTGTGTGTCTTGTCTGTGTCTGTGTGTGTGTGTGTTGTGTGTGTGTGTGTGTGTGTGCGTGCGTCTGTGTGTGTGTGTTGTGCGTGTTATGGTGTGTGGGTGTGTTGTGGTGTATATGTGTGGTGTGGTGTGTGTGTGGTGGGGGGTTTGTGTGTGTGTGTGTGTGTTTTGTGGCGCGCGCTTTTTTTACACGTTTTTTGTTGTCTCTTTGTATCTGCACCTCTCTCTCCTCCTCTCTCTCCCTCTCTCTTCTCTCCCCTCTCCTCTCTCTCTCTCTCTCTCTCTCTCTCTCCTCTCTTGTTATCAGTTAGTAAAAAAGTTCAGTTACATTATCTATTCTATCTATAATAATATAAGCGAAAGTGTGTCTGTCTGGTGTGTGTGTGTGTTTGGGGTGGTATAGGTTCCGCCCCCCGTGGCGAAACCCTCATATGGCACTTTTTGGAATCAGGGTTTACCGGGGAAGGTCTAAGCCCACTTATGAGGGTGATCCGATCACTTTTTTTTTTCTTTTTTTTAGCAGCCTATACGAGAATTGTAAAACAAAAGGGGGGTTTCGAGAATTTGGGGGAAGCCTTGATGTAGGGTGATGGGGAATGGGTGAGTTAATGGGTGGGGGGTGATGGGGTTTAATGGGTGTGGGGGGATGGGTGATGAATGGGGGGGGGGTGATGGGTGAGGGTGGGGAATAGGGGGATGGGTTGGGGAAATGAAAAAGGGTTTGGGGTTTTTTTAATGGTTTGGTGATGGGTAAAGGTGAGGGTAATGGTGTGATGGGTGGGGGGTGTGGGGGGTGATGAAGGGGGGGGGGGGTGGGTAAAGTGAGTGAAAGGGTGGGGGGTGATTGGGGAATGGGTGGGGAATGGGTGGGGGTGTGGGTATGGGTGGTAAATGGGGGGGGGGGTGATGGTAAAGGGGGAGTGAAAAGGGGTGGGGGGAATACATACTTTCTACTCCCTGATTTCAGGAAAATTAAAGGGGCTATCTGGAGATCCATGTTTGGTGGGGGCCGAAGGCCCCCAAAAACGGTGGTGGGGCCCCCAATAGCCCTCCGGGAGCTAGCCAAAAATCCCCCGGGGCGGCTTTGGGGGCTAGTATGATTAAAAAAAGCGAAAGTGTGTCTGTCTGTGTGTTTTGGGGTGTGGTAAGGTTCCGCCCCCCGTGGCGCAAACACCTCATAGGCACATTTTTTGGAAACAGGTTGACCGGGGAGGGCATAAGCCCCCTTTGGATGATCCGCACTTTTTTTTTTTTTTTTTTTTTTTAGCAGCCTATTGCAGATTTGTGAAAACAAAGTAGGTTGGGGAGAATTGAGGAAACCCTTTATTAGGGTGATGGGTAAAGGGTGAGTGAATGGGGGGGGTGATGGTATGGTGTGAGGTGATGGGTAGTTGGGGGGGGGGGGTGTGGGGTTTGGGGGGGGTGATGGGGGAGGGAATAGGTGGGGGTATGGGGAATCTATAAAAATATAAGCAAAAATGTGTCTCTCTGTCTGTCTTCTGTCTGGTGTGTGTGTGGTGTGGGTTTGTGTGGGGGTGGTGGTGTGTTGTGTGTGTGTGTGTGTGTGTGTGGGGTTGTGTGTGGTGTGGGGGTGGTTCCGCCCCCCCGTGGCGCAAACAATCATATGGGGACATTTTTTTGGAACCTGGTTACCAGGGAAAGGTTTTTAAGCCCCAATTATGGATGACCGATCACTTTTTTTTTTTTTTTTTTTTTTAGCAGCCATTGCGAGAAATTTTGAAAAAAAAAATTTTGGTTTTCAAAATTGAGAAAACCCTTGTGTAGGGTGATGGGGAAGGTGAGTGAATGGGGGGGGTGTGGTAATGGATGTGAGGTGATGGGGGAGTGATGGGGGGGGGAAAGGGGGGTGGGGGTGGGAAAAGGGGGGGGGTGAGGGTAACTATAATAAAATAACCAAAAATTGTCCCCTGTCTGTCTGTCTGTCGTCTGTGTGTGTGTTTGGGGGGGGTGTGTGTGTGTGGGGGGTTGTGTGTTTGTGGTGTTGGTAAGGGTTCCCCCCCCCCCCCGTGGTGCAATCAACTCAAAGGCACATTTTTGGAACCGGGGGTTACCCGGGGAAAGGTTTTTTAAACCCAATTTTAAGATCCCCATCTTTTTTTTTTTTTTTTTTTTTTTTTAGCAGCCTATTAGCGTAATTGTGAAAAAAGTGGTTGCAGAATTGGGAAACCCGATGTGGGTGATGGGTAATGGGGGATGATGGGTGGGGGGATGGGTAATGGGGGTGGGTGATGGGGGAGTGGGTGGGGGGGGTGTGGGGGTTGGGGGGGAATAGGTGGGGGGGGATGGGTAATGGTAAATATAACGAAATGTGTCTGTCTGTGTGTTTTGTGGGTGTTGTGTCGGGATAAAGGTTTCCCCCCCCCGTGGCGCAAACACCCCAATGGGACTTTTTGGGAACCGGGTTGCCAGGGAAAGGTTTTAAGCCCCTTATGAATGATCCGATCACTCTTTTTTTTTTTGGCGCCTATTAGCGATAATTTGGAAAAAAAAATGGTTGCGAGAAATTTAGGAAAACCCTTTATGTGGGGGATGGGGAAAGGGGGGTAATGGGGGGGGGTGAGGGTAATGGGTGGGGGTGGGGTAGTGAATGGGGGGGGGGTGATGGGGGTGGGGGAGGGAAAAGGGGGGGGGTGATGGGGAATGGGTGATGAATGGGGTGGGGTGTGGGTTGGTGATGATGGGGGGGGTGATGGGGAATGGGGGAGTGAATGGGTGGGGGGGAAAACATACATTTCTACTCCGTGATTTCAGGAAATTGAAGGGGCTATCTGGAGAGTCCGTGTTTGGGGGGGCCTTTCCCACCCAAAAACCCGTG
>JACEEZ010004073.1:830000-852500 GCA_016584305.1 Chionoecetes opilio | reverse complement strand
GATGTCAACGCGTCAAATTATACATTTTTTGCGCTGATTTTATTTAAACTTTTGAACAGTGTATCTGCTAACTCATAGGTTTCATTTGATTAACTTTTTTAATCAATTTTCTGAATATTGTTGCTGTGCCAAAATAGCGTATATGCTGCTGTTGCCGCGGACGTAGTGAAGTGAAGTGCGCGAGCCAATTAATTTTTCAACAACTGTATATCATTTACGAATATTTCTGATCACAATTTTGACTTTTACAGTAAAGTTTCCTCGGTTTGAGTGTTTCTCTTCTATCTTTCTTTTTTGTATATAATATTTACTTCTTTTTTATTTAGCCGCAGCAGCAGTACCGACCCTCACCTGCGATGCCTTATTTTCATCTAGCTATTTCATATTTATTATCTAGTTATTACTTCATATGCTCTTTTTTTTTTTTTTTGCTGGGATATCACTTGGTACCAGGGATTATCTGCTCTTGAAAGGGAGCCGTCCGCCCTGTTTTATTTTCTTTACTTTTTTTCTCGTATTCCTGAACCCCTTCACGCCCAGAACTTTCCTTGGCTATACATTTTGTTTATGTTTTCGAGCCATGAAATTACGAAAAGTAACTGACTATACCAAATTAGTTAGTCGACAAGGATACTAAGCAGGTTATATCTATAAAATATTGCTTATATTCACTAAAAATCGTCTAATGGTACCCAAATTACAATGGAAATTACGCTCTGGGTTTACGTCTCAAGGAGTTAAAAAGACAAAATGTTGCTTCAAAGTGCGCCAGAGGGAGGCATGGCGCGCCCCGACCTACTGAATCGGAGGTATAAGATATTCATGGGCGGGATGTAGAATAATTTCACCGGAGAATCAGTCATGTTTCCTGCAGTCTGGTCTATGAATACAGAACGAGCGTCGATATGGGAATCCTGTGTGTTCAGTGTGTGTGTGTGTGTGTGTGTGTGTGTCTGTGTGTTGTGTGTGTGTGTCTGTGTTGTGTGTGTGTGTGTGTGCAGGTATATGTGAGGGAGTCTGTATGCCTGGGTGGAATCCTGTATGCTTGAGAGAGTGTATTAATTAGAATGGACAGAGACGGACAGACAAACAGACAGAGGCAAAGTCCTTTAGGCACGCCTCAATAATTCACCCAAACACATAACTGAGTCCCAGATCAGACCACAACACCACAAAACTCAGCACCTCCACTCATGACGACATCTTTTTCAACACCAAAGTTTGATCCGAAGAACGACCTTTACCGCGAACGATTCTTTGTTTGACAGCGACAAAAGCTCAATCAGGGCCCCAAAGAAACGTTTTCTGTGATAATTAGGAAGCCAATAAACCAGTCGACTCCTGTAATTGACCTATTTCAACCCCTTTCCAAGACCTCACGAATGGTTTATGGAACTGTCGCCGATGGGAATTCTCGCCGAAACAACAAACTAGAACTCTCGTCGACGTGGAACTTTTAACCTAACCTGGACAATGGCACCTAATCTAACCTAACTGATCAAGCTAACGATAGTATTTCATCCCTGAATGCAGAAACACGGGTAACACTTGATTAAATGTATATATTGGGTCCTGTATTATCAAGAATTGGAACACTCGACGACGGCGACGAGAGTTCCGATCGGCGACAGTTCCAGGTACCTCACGAATCATCTAATGTGAGGAAGGGAATGGAAAACTCTCTCTCTCTCTCTCTCTCTCTCTCTCTCTCTCTCTCTCTCTCTCTCTCTCTCTCTCTCTCTCTCTCTCTCTCTCTCTCTCTCTCTCTCTCTCTCTCTCTCTCTCTCTCTCTCTCTCTCTCTCTCTCTCTCTCTCTCTCTCTCTCTCTCTCTCTCTCTCTCATGCGTGCAAATAAAAATGAAATAGCAGTCGTATGGTAAAAATACAGAATTTCCAATGTCACAAAACTTTCAGCCCAGAAATACGTGCTCTTCTTTTTTTTCTGTTTACAAATAGTGTTGCTAAAGGACGGGGCTTTTCCTGCTTCCACCCTACTCTTATAAAATCTGACCCTCCAAGCACCTCTCACTATGTATATTTTTCCTATGTCCTGCAATCTATTTTAACTTTCTAGCTTTAATTTCATGTAAAGTTGCCTTGAGTAGGTATTAAAGCTGCATTTAGTAGGTCAACCGGCCTTTCGCAAACTCCTTGTGTTCTTATGTTCTTGTAAAATAGGAGAAAAAATACGTCACGGCTTCTTGTACATAAGAACATAAGAAAATAAGGAAGCTACAGGAGGCCGTAAGACCTACACGTGGTAGTTCCTGTTACTTAACACTACCTACATCCACCTTTCATCCCCATCCATGCATTTATTTAGCCTCTTTTTAAAGCTCCCTAATGACTCTGCACTAACTACCGGTCTACTGAGCCCATTCCAATAATTTACCACCCTATTTGTTAACCAGTTTTTTCCCTATTTTTTTTTTTAAATCTACGCTTTTCCAGCTTGAATCCGTTACTTCTTGTAGCTTGAAACTAGCTTCCTTATTTTCTTATTTTGTTATGCTCTTATGTAAGTGAGAGTAGAGTAATACATAAGGGTTAGGATCACAAATTGTCTATTCCTTTGTGACTCATACTTACAAAGAGATCCACATAGTTATCGTTATTAAGTAGAAATTTCCGTAAAAATGGTTCAGAACTCGTTGGTAGTAATAAGAATATTTCAAGTCAAATCAGGAGACAAAGTGGTTGATAATGTTGATAATCTTCTTTCTCAGACAATTATTGGAGACTTAGAAGATAGTTTTGGAAATCTTTTTAACTTACTATGCTGGGGTTTTTTTTTCTCTCTCTCTCTCTCTCTCTCTCTCTCTCTCTCTCTCTCTCTCTCTCTCTCTCTCTCTCCTCTCTCTCTCTCTCTCTCTCTCTCTCTCTCTCTCTCTCTCTCTCTCTCTCCTCTCTCTCTCTCTCTCTCCTCTCTCTCTCTCTCTCTCTCTCTCTCTCTCCTCTCTCTCTCTCTCTCTCTCTCTCTCTCTCTCTCTCCTCTCTCTCTCTCTCTCTCTCTTCTCTCTCCTCTCTCTCTCTCTCTCTCTCTCTCTCTCCTCTCTCTCTCTCTCTCTCTCTCTCTCTCTTCTCTCTCTCTCTCTCTCTCTCTCTCAGTATATTTCCTCTCTTGTATTCTTGAGTTTTTCGTTCACCCTCTCTCTCTCTCTCTCTCCTCCACCTCCCTCCTGTCCGGCGCATTTCTCACCTCCTTTTTTTCTTGGTATTCTTTACCGTCACCTCTCTCAACTCTCCTCGCCAGTTCTCTTCCATCTTCCCTTTCATCAGCCTCCCTTTCATGTCATCTTTTTTCACCACTCGCTGTCCTCACTACGCTTTCTCATTTTCTCGCTCCGCTTTCTTCTCCGCCAATGTCTTCTCCTTCTTCTTCTCCTCCTCCTCCTCCTCCTCCTCCTCCTCCTCCTCCTCCTCCTCCTCCTCCTCTCCTTGTTTTTATAATGTTTTTCGTCTTCCTATTTTTCTTTCCTTCTGTCCCTTCCTTTGCACAGTTCTCTCCTCCTTCGCTTCTTCCCTTAGCGTATTTAAGTATTTTTTCCCCCTCTGGCATTCCCTTCCACATTTTTCACATTTATTTCATACTTAGAATACGCTTCCCCAACCTTTTAAAATTTATCTTATTCTTTATGATCATAATTTCTTTTACTATTCCTCCCCATTTTTTTTTTTTTTTACTTCCATTCTACGATTTTTTTTTCTCGCACTTCTTCACCTGGTCTTTGTTCTTCTTGCACTTCTTCACCTGTTCTTTGTTCTTCTTATCGCACTTCTTCACCTGTTCTTTCTTCTTCTTATCGCACTTCTTCACCTGTTCTTTGTTCTTCTTATCGCACTTCTTCACCTGTTCTTTTTCTTCTTATCGCACTTCTTCACCTGTTCTTTCTTCTTCTTATCGCACTTCTTCACCTGTTCTGTTCTTTGATTCTTCATTCGTCTACGCTTCTTCACCTGTTCTTTGTTCTTATCGCACTTCTTCACCTGTTCTTTGTTCTTCTTATCGCACTTCATCACCTGTTCTTTCTTCTTATCGCACTTCTTCACCTGTTCTTTCCGCCACCACCTACAACACCTTTGTGGAACCTCACTTTAGGGTACACTACTTTGACCTTGAAACCTTCGTAGGGGGTGAGAGAGGAGACACGATGATAAGGAAACTAATGTGATGTAAGAGCGATAGAAGTGTCATGAGAGAGAGATATAAAAGAGAGATGAAGAGACAAACAGACGCTAATTCTAAGGTATAACTCAAGGGAAGTGACTGGCCAGGTGAGGAAGGGAGACAGTTGGCCGATCATCACTTTCTGGAAGGTTGGTGTTGGTGCTGGTGTTGATGTTGATGTTGAGGTGTCGTGGTGATGCAACACTGTAAGCCAATATCGGTGATCCCCCTGACGCGGCCCCGAGCACGAACCTACCTCAGAATGATCCGTGTGTGTGTGTGTGTGTGTGTGTGTGTGTGTGTGTGTGTGTGTGTGTGTGTGTGTGTGTGTGTGTGTGTGTGTCGTAAAATGTGGAGGTGCATGGGTTGGGTAGGTAGGTGATATTTCTTCTTGGCTTCTCTTTCTTCTTCCTCTTCTTACACTTTTTTTCCTTTTCTCTCTCGCTTTTGTCTTCTTTCTTTCCATCATTTTCTTCTTTTTTGACCTCTTCCTCGAGGCAGCACTTGCATATTTTATCGCTATTGATCTTATCTATAATATATTCGTAACGCTCTGTATAATATGACAACTTATGTTCGTCTCAGGAGCAAGAGGATAGGTCTGAGTTCTCGTCTCTCTCTCTCTCTCTCTCTCTCTCTCTCTCTCTCTCTCTCTCTCTCTCTCTCTCTCTCTCTCTCTCTCTCTCTCTCTCTCTCTCTCTCTCTCTCTCTCGGTTCCACTCTTGATAATCTAATACTTTTTTCTCTTTTTTTTTCCTTTTTTCCCAGCTACTCCTCTTCATTGATTTTTGTATTGGCTTGATCTTGTTACTTTTGATGGCAGGTTTTTTTTCGTTTGCTTCTTGTTGGTTTCCTTCTTCTTCCTCTCCTACGTATTTCTTACTATTTCTTGTCATTATCGTTCTAGTTCAAGCCAATATTTTTGTTCTTTTCCTTCTCTTTCTCTTTCTGTATAGGCTCTCAACGTCCATTTTACAACCATTGCCCTTCCTTCACACAACCTCTCTCCTTACTCTCACTCCTCTCCTCCTGCCCTCCTCCCCTCTCCTCCCTCCTCCTCCTCCTGTCCTTTCTCTCGTCTGCCCGCTCGTTAAGCTACTCACCAATTAGGATGCATCTCTGGTAGGTCCATTAATTTATTATGAAAAAAGGAGGGCCGCTAATGGCTCACTAATTACAACCTTAAGTCAATAAAAGATTTGATTCTCTTCTTCTCTCTCCTCTTTCCTCCTCCTTCGACGGCTGGTCTTTTCCCGCGGCAGTCCATCGGGAATCTAGACAAACAGCAGACCAGGAACCACGTCGTGTGAGGATTAGTCAGTTGTTAAATAGTATGATAATAGTACGTGTGTGTATGTATGTGTGTATGTATTTTAGTAAGTTGTATGTATGTACTGTCTACATGGAAACTTTTCTGCTCTTTTTAATCTCTCTGTTCTTTTTTTGCTTTGTCTTTTTTTCTCCTATAGTCGTATGTAATAAATGTGTGTGTGTGTGTGTGTGTGTGTGTGTGTGTGTGTGTGTGTGTGTGTGTGTGTGTGTGTGTGTGTGTGTGTGTGTGTTATTCACCCATGGTCTTGTCCACACGAGTCGGGCTCGCGATGGGCAGTTTCACCCTCCCGGTGCGGGTTTGGAGCTCATTATACCGATCTTTGGATAATGCTGGACCTCACACACCACACACACACATCCCCTTGCTCAAGGGGGACAGTAACCGGCCGAATTAGTCAGTGAAAAAAAAACCAGGAGCAGTGAGGATTCGAACCGGCTAACCACAGAATGGCAGGCCAACGCGCTATTCACTTGACCATCGGGATGGTCATGTGTGTGGAGATGTGTGTGTGAGTGTGCGTATGTGTGTGTGTGTGTGTGCGCGCGTGTGTGTGTAGGAGAAATGATAGGAAAGCTCTGGAAGATACATGAAACTAAAATCATGCATATAAACTATAAATGGAAAATAAATGGATACAAGAGCAGGAAGAGAGAGAAAGAAAGAAAAAGAAAGAAAGAAATAACGAAAGCCCAGAGTGAGTGAGCAGAGTAATGACGCAAAAAATTTGAATTAAAATTTTTATGGATTTCAATTTTTTTTCCAGAACCCGGCAATTGCTGATGCCGCATTGCGAAGGTTCTGTTTATGCACAATGAAAACACATGATTAAAGCTTCCCCCACTCAGGTACTGCCTCCTCGGAAATGAGTTCTCGTCTGCATTCTTTTTTTTCTCTCTTTCTCCTTAGAGGAAATGCTCGTAATTTATGCACTTCATTAAAGAGGAAGGAAAAGCTCTCGTCCTTTTTTTTTTTTTTCTTCAAGAAGTCAAGAGCACCAGTACGTTTTTTTCTTTTCTTTTTTTTCTTCTTTTTTAATGGCAGCGCAGTTTTGCAAATACGACTGTTTGATCCCCGCGCTTCAAAGGCTCAGACAACAAACCTTATTTGCGTTTCCAAGAAGGACATCACTAAAATCTGTAATGTTTTGGTTCAGACGTATTATTATTATTATTATTATTATTATTATTATTATTATTATTATTATTTTATTATTATTATTACTATTATTATTGTATTGTCATTCATTATTATCATTATTATTGTTGTTGATGTTCGTATAATCATCATAAACAAAATTTGGAATAGTTTTCACAATAGTAGTAGTAGTAGTAGTAGTAGTAGTAGTAGTAGTAGTAGTAGTAGTAGTAGTAGTAGTAGTAGTAGTAGTAGTAGTAGTAGTAGTAGTAGTAGTAGTAGTAGTAGTAGTAGTAGTAGTAGTAGTAGTAGTAATAGTAGTAGTAGTAGTAGCAGTAGTAGCAGTAGCAGCAGCAGTAACAGTAGTAGCAGCAACAAAGAAAATAGTACTAACAACATCAGCAGCAGCAGCAGCAGCCATTACCTAGTGTTCCAATATACACTAAAGACAAAACACACGCATCCAGCCAGGCATTGAATATGACTAGGAAATTGATGAACGACCAAGCCATTACGGAAGGCAAGCTGTAACCCGGCGATAAGACCCACTTGTAACCCGGCGATGAGACCCACTTGTAACCCGGCGATGAGACCCACTTGTAACCCGGCGATGAGACCCACTTGTAACCCGGCGATGAGACCCACTTGTAACCCGGCGATGAGACCCACTTGTAACCCGGCGATGAGACCCACTTGTAACCCGGCGATGAGACCCACTTGTAACCCGGCGATGAGACCCACTTGTAACTCGGCGATGAGACCCACTTGTAACCCGGCGATGAGACCCACTTGTAACCCGGCTATGAGACCCACTGAGGGAGGGAACACAGAAGAGGGCGATCGCTGGAAAGTAGTCTTGGAGGAGTATTGCTGACCGGGGAAAAGACGTAAGGTGAACAAGGCAGTGCAGGGCCGATAACGATCAAGGAAGAATTGTGAACGATAGCCATGAACGATACTCGAGGGATGATGGTTGGTGTTAGCGCAGTTGGGGGTCAAAATGGGGTTGAGAGTGGAAGGCAAGTAAGAAGAGATGATAAAAGCGAAGTGGAGATGATACAAACGAAGACGTGGATAGAAGGTAAACGAATGGAATGTGATTAGGGAATTGGAAGAGAGGGGAAGGGAGGAACGAGGGAGAGAGAGAGAGAGAGAGAGAGAGAGAGAGAGAGAGGAGAGAGAGAGAGAGAGAGAGAGAGAGAGGACAGACAGACAGACGACAGACAGACAGACAGACAGACAGACAGACAGACAGACAGACAGACAGACAGACAGACAGACAGACAGACAGACAGACAGACAGACAGACAGACAGACAGACAGACAGACAGACAGACCAAGCCAAGTTATAATGTAAATATTCACACACAAAAAATTGTATGAAATAAAAACTAAAATAACACTCGAACGAAATGAAATCAAAGGAGAGAAAAAAAACTTAAATATATTGATGAAATCCTAAGTAAAAGAAAACAAATAATCTTGGAGATGACAAACGCAATTAGGTGAAATAATAGAATGGAGAGGAAAGAGAGAGAGAGAGAGAGAGAGAGAGAGAGAGAGAGAGAGAGAGAGAGAGAGAGAGAGAGAGAGAGAGAGAAGCAGCATTGGCGTCAAGTGGCCGAGGGGAGTTATTAGTGAAGAAGGGAGATTAAAGGAGGATTACAAGCAGACGGAGGAAATAAGAGAGCAGGAAAACAAATCTGTAGGTATTGACTGGGAGTAACCTTGACAGACGGATCAAGGAAGAGAGCTGCCAGGGATGGACTGTGAACGTGGAGTGCATAAGGGACGAGGGTGAGGGTGGTCCAGAAAGAAAAAAAAGACATGCTGGAACCGGGTCAACGGCAGGAAAAAGAAGAGGAGGAGGAGGAGGAGAGATATACCGTGATTAAGATAGGGAGTGTATGAAAAGAGACGTCAAAGAGGGCGGAAGGGAAGGGGAAGAGAGATACAATTGGGACAGGATTGGAAAAGAAACACCTAATTAGCAGATTGTTCGTCACCGGAAGCCAAATCACAGATGAGATAAAGAAGAAAAAAATGAAAACATGAAAATAGAAAATGACAAGTTGGCAGGCAGACATAAACACTATACAGACATGGAACATCTCTTCGTGAATAATGTATTGTGGAGTTGTGGAGATAAGTTTTGTCGCCATGCGTGCTATTACACCGACTCATTTCATCCGGCTATTTTCTTTTGTATTCACGCCATGGCAGTAAAGATAACCCTCAGGGACACTTATTTAGGGTTCAATCTTTGTGGTAGTCTTAGTGTGGCACTTCTGGATATTTTATGGAAATATTAGTATTCAAAGAGGTAGAGAGAGATAGAGAGAGAGAGTGATAAGTGCCCACAATATTTATTTTCTTGCTGTGTGTGTGTGTGTGTGTGTGTGTGTGTGTGTGTGTGTGTGTGTGTGTGTGTGTGTGTGTGTGTGTGTGTGTGTGTGTGTGTGTGTGTGTGTGTGTGTGTGTGTGTGTGTGTGTGTGTGTGTGTGTGTGTGTGTGTGTGTGTGTGTGTGTGTGTGTGTGTGTGTGTGTGTGTGTGTGTGTGTGTGTGCTCCCTCCCTCCATCCTTCCCTTAATCCAGAAGTCCATGGACAAGGGCTGTGAGTGCCTTCCAAATTCGTACGAAAAAAATTACTACTTCCAAATTACTACGTAATTTGTAATTACATAAAGTAAATAATTACAAAGTAATTACTTAGAAAAAGGAATTACAAAGTAATTACTTACTTTGCTTCGTAGTAATACGAAGCAAGGGAAGTAATTACTTTGAAGTCATTATTGTGGGCACTTATCTCTCTCTCTCTCTCTCTCTCTCTCTCTCTCTCTCTCTCTCTCTCTCTCTCTCTCTCTCTCTCTCTCTCTCTCTCTCTCTCTCTTTCTCTCTCGGAAAGATGTACGGCTCTTTCTTTTCCAGAGACAAACACACTGGCTCTTGAAACTAATAATTGTCCAGGATAAGAGTGAGTCTTGAGAGGCTTTCAGTTGACAGTCGGGGTTGAACTACAACTTTTAAGGCGACGACCAGCAAGGGAAACAAGATCGGGAAGTTAGAAAGTTGGATTATGGTGGAGGTTACGTAAAAGAAATAAGAAATAGTATGTGAGAGGATGAAAAGGAGGAGGGGAAAGAAGATTGGGAGGGAGAAAGACACAAGTTGACTGAATGGTGACTGTACAGAAGAGGAAATTAGTTGTAGATAATGGAGGAGGAAGTAGATGAGATGGATGGTTGGATGGAAAAGGAAGTTAGCTATTGATACAAGACAGCAGGAACAAGAGGAAGAAGAAAAGATTGGGGAAAAAGACAGAAAAAAGAGAAGAGCAGATCAGACAAGGATGAGAATGGAGGGAGAGGGAAGGATGATGAATGTTCAGGAGATAAGATAAAGATAGTGGATCTGTGTTGGGGAGGAGGAGGAATACAGCTAAAAAAAAGATGATGTAAGATGGAGCGGCAGGTGGTGGATTTAGAGTAGGAGGGAGGAGTGGAGCGGGAATGGACAAAGAGCATGAGGAGGTATATCTGAAATTCTGTTTCCAGGTATAAATCAAGTTTGTTTCATATACATGCAATGCAGTATTCACTCCTATGCATATTCACCCTCCCTTGTACTTCTTCCTTTGTGAATTATACGTGTTCTCTCTCTCTCTCTCTCTCTCTCTCTCTCCTCTCCTCTCTCTCTTCTCTATCTCCTTTCCTCCTCTCTCTCTCTCTCTCTCTCTCTCTTCTCTGCTCTCTCTCTATCTCATCTCTTCTCTCTCTTCTCTTCTCTACTCTACCTCTCTCTCTCTCACGTTCCCTCTCCTCTCTCCTGCTATCGTCTCCTCCTCTCTCTTCTCTCTCTCTTCTCTCTATTCTTCTCTCTCTCTTCTCTCTCTCTCTCTCTCTCTCTCTCTCTTCTCTCTCTATCTCTCTCTCTTTCTTTTATATAACAGCCGGTGTGGCCACACACGACAAGAGAAGAGAGAGAGAGAGAGAGAGAGAGAGAGAGGTAAGGCTGTGGAGATAAGGGTATAGCGTCTAGATAACAAATTTTTCTTGATGGGCTAACCATAGACCACTGTATACCTGGACTGCGCACGGAATATCGGCCTGTCGCACAAGGGCCTGTAATCGGAGGGCCGCTCGGATTCATATATATATATATATATATATATATATATATAATATATATATATATATATATTATATATATATATATATATATATATATATATATATACGGATCATATAGACTGGTTTATCAGTATATATGATATACTGTAATCTTCGTAAATGTTTGTTCTATAATATAATCAAATAAAAAACAGTAAAACACGCTAAAGAAATGCCATTACGAGACTGAACAAATATGCATGAACTTAATATTCACTTCAACTCTTCGCCATTTAAAACTTTGCGAGTCAACTTTTATCATGAAGGGTATCAATAGAAGCGCAATTTTATTAGCTTTCCATTGCTATATTTCGTTATCTGATAAATTAATTAGAACCATGCATAAATTAGCGTTAACTAAATAAATAAAATCATCAATCGGGTAATTTTCCCGATTGATGAGGTTATTTATTTAGTCAACGCTAATTTATACATGGTACTAATTCATTTATCAGAAAACGAAATATATAAGTAAATAAATAACCTCATCAACCGGGAAAATTACCCGATTGATGATTTTAATTATTTAGTTAACGCTAATTTATGCATGGTTCTAATTAATTTATCAGATAACGAAATACAGCAATTGAAAGCTAATTGAATTGCGCTTCTATTGATGCTCTTCATGATAAAAGTTGACTCGCAAAGTTTTAAATGGCGAAGAGTTAAGTGAATGCATATTTCTTCATAGTCTCGTAATGGCATTTCTTTAGCGTGTTTTACTGTTTTTTATTTAATAATATTATAGCACAAACATTTACGAAGATTACAGTATATCATATATACTGATAAACCAGTCTATATGATAGTCCATAGACCACTATATCTCTTTGTCGGGCGCCCCGCAGGCCCCTATGCAGCCCCGCAATTCAAAACATTGTCTCGTACGCAGTCCAGGTATACAGTGGTCTATGGCTTAACAAAATAGACACTTTCCTCTGAGTCCTGTGGAGGCAAACAATACCAATATGACAAAACTACGCAGAAGTATGTCACTGGTACGGTTGGCCCATCCATAAAAAAATATGTAAAGAAAAAATAGATTCATAGATATATAATTAATAATAGATGCATGAGTGTATATATATAGGGAGAAATAGCAACACTGATATTTCGCCTATTGTATTTGCTATTCCTACTGATTTTTGTTGTTCGTGTAATCTTCACTGTTATATATCATCATCGTTATTATCATTGTCATTACTATTTCCGTCAGTAGTATTTTCTATAACTACCACCAATACTACACATACGATTGTTCTTACTACTACTACTACTACTACTACTACTACTACTACTACTACTACTACTACTACTACTATTACTACTACTACTACTACTACTACTACTACTACTACTACTACTACTACTACTACTACTACTACTACTACTACCACGACTTTTACTACTACTACTACTACTACTACTACTACTACTACTACTACTACTACTACTACTACAAACACTACCACTATCATTACAACATCATTATCAGCATTAACAACAACCATTACCATCCCACCATCATTAATATCCAGAGGCCACCTATCGCATCATCAGTGACAGATGATAATATTCTCATCACCAAGTTGACTTCGACGACGCATTGTGAGTCCTGCAATTTACACGAGGCAAAACAAGTTGGGTTTCATTAATCGTGGGTGTCGCGTCTTCATGAATATTATCATTGCACGCGTGTCATGAGTAATGATGTTGCATGAAGGCGTTATATTTATCGACCCTGGTCCTGCGTCAAGGCTTTCAGAATTCTCTCTCTCTCTCTCTCTCTCTCTCTCTCCTCTCTCTCTCTCTCTCTCTCTCTCTCTCTCTCTCTCTCTCTCTCTCTCTCTCTCTCTCTCTCTCTCTCTCTCTCTTTTTAAACTTAATACATTGGAAACATGGGGGATTAATGTGCTAAACGCCAAGGACTATCTGTAGCAGTATTTGATTTTATTCATAACAATATTTATACAAACAATAATAATATGAAAAAAAATATAGTAATAAACTAGTATAAACTAATACACGAATGATATAAATGATTCTCTCTCTCTCTCTCTCTCTCTCTCTCTCTCTCTCTCTCTCTCTCTCTCTCTCTCTCTCTCTCTCTCTCTCTCTCTCTCTCTCTCTCTCTCTCTCTCTCTCTCTCTCTCTCTCTCTCTCTCTCTCTCTCTCTCTCTCTCTCTCTCTCTCTCTCTCTCTCTCTCTCTCTCTCTCTCTCTCTCTCTCTCTCTCTCTCTCTCTCAAACACACACACACACTTAAGCTTTCCTCACCCTCCACCTTAACGGCTTGCTTTAATCTCTCACTGTCTTTACCTCACGCTTTCCTTCCTTCAGTATTTTCCTGCCTCTCTGCCTCTCCACACTCCCAACACGTCGCGTTTAAGCCTCACTCTCCTT
Source organism: Chionoecetes opilio (assembly GCA_016584305.1). Lineage (NCBI taxonomy): Eukaryota > Metazoa > Arthropoda > Malacostraca > Decapoda > Majidae > Chionoecetes > Chionoecetes opilio. The sequence goes on along the minus strand of JACEEZ010004073.1, from coordinate 839,293 downwards.
CGCCTCCTAAGCCCCGGCAGTGCTTATCGCCTCCCAGCCTACAACGAGGTGCACTAAGTCTTCTTATATCACGGTAGCGGCGTTTTGAATACCTGAAATTACTCACTGTATGTATAGTATGTACCTTCTAAGTCCACCAGAGAGCCATCATTATGTAGTGTGAAGTAGTGTAATCAAGTGTCTAATCTTTCTTAACTACCCAATTGCAATGGTACTTAGTATTTGGGTTGTCTAGTATTACCCTTGTGTTGGTCTTTCTTCTTTCTTCCACCAATCAGGAGTGTAATTTGTAAGTATTTGTAATTTGTAAGTATTGTAATCAACCGTGTAATCTAACCTTAACTACCTAATTGCAATGGTACTTAGTTTTTGGGTCGTTTAGTATTCCTTTTGTGTTGGTCTTTCAAGTTTCTTCCACCAATCAGTAGTGTGAAGTAGTGTAATCAAGCGTTTAATCTAACCTTAACTACCCAATTGCAATGGTACTTAGTTTTTGGGTCGTTTAGTATTCCTTTTGTATTGGTCTTTCTAGTTTCTTCCACCAATCAGTAGTGTGAAGTACTCAATCAAGCGTCTAATCTAACCTTAACTACCCAATTGCAATAGTACTTAGTTTTTGGGTCGTTTAGTATTCCTTTTGTGTTGGTCTTTCTAGTTTCTTCCACCAATCAGTAGTGTGAAGCAGTGTAATCAAGCGTCTAATCTAACCTTAACTACCCAATTGCAATGGTACTTAGTTTTTGGGTCGTTTAGTATTCCTTTTGTGTTGGTCTTTCTAGTTTCTTCCACCAATCAGTAGTGTGAAGCAGTGTAATCAAGCGTCTAATCTAACCTTAACTACCTAATTGCAATGGTACTTAGATTTTGAGTCGTTTAGTATTCCCCTTGTGTTTTTTTTTCTTCTACTCAGCTATTCACGTGAGCTGTCTTCCTTGTCCTGCAGTCTTCCTTGCTTGTTTCCCTTTCCTCCTCATCTCACTCACTGCTGTGCCTCTTCCGCCATCCTTCTTCCTTTCTCTTTTAGCTTCCTGCCTCGTCGACAGATTTGCTTTCACCCTCGCAGCATGGCGGTCCAAGGCGCGGAGCTGTGCATCATTCAGTGTAGCCCAGTAAATGCGCCGTAAGATAAATGGAGTTAGAGAGAGAGAGAGAGAGAGAGAGAGAGAGAGAGAGAGAGAGAGAGAGAGAGAGAGAGAGAGAGAGAGAGAGAGAGAAGAGAGAGAGAGAGAGAGAGAAGAGAGAAGAGACAGACAGACAGACAGACAGACAGAGAGAGACAGAGACAGAGAGAGAGAGAGAGAGAGAGAGAGAGAGAGAGAGACAGACATAGATAGACAGAGACAGAGACAGAGACAGAGATAGACACAGACAGAGACAGAGAAAGAGACAGAGACAGAGACAGAGAGAGAGAGCAATAGTCCCACTGCGAGAGAGGTGAATGTCCCCTTGAAGACTATTGCTCAACGTGTGAGGTACAGTGAGCTCTTCAGCCTCACTGGGAGTCCCACGTGGCACCTTAACCTGCTCAAGCGTGAAAATATATAACTACTAATTTAACTCCCCCTCCAAATCTCCACCCGTGCCACGTTTTCTTCCGGACGTCCCTGCGTGGCTCCCGTTTTCTGTGCCTCGTCCGGTGCTGCACTATGTTAATACACGAGTTTTATCTGAGGACGCTGCAGCAGTTTTCTTTCATTTCGGATGATGAATGTGTGGGGCGGTGCGTATGCCAGGCAGCAGGTGCGGGTAACGACGTGTGTCTGAAGGAACTGTTAAAGCAGATCAAGAAATAATCGTGACACTCTCAGAAAATGAGTAGAATAAGAGAAATGACCTTTTTTTCCCGTCTAAAATATTCGTAAGGAGACTCAGCGCATTTGTAGAGTAAACTTTATCTTTATATCAGGAAGAAAATGTTACAGTTTTGCATTTTAACTTGCATATGAAATTGAGAAAAAAAAGATAAAACGTAGCTATGAAATTAGATTTACACGATACGACCGTGAGAGAGAGAGAGAGAGAGAGAGAGAGAGAGAGAGAGAGAGAGAGAGAGAGAGAGAGAGAGAGAGAGAGAGAGAGAGAGAGAGAGAGAAAGACTTGGCAATCTAAAAAGTAATCTTGAATAAAAATGTAAAAACTAGCCAACTGATACGTTTCATTCTACGCCCGAGCCAAAAAGATAAACGAACAGAATAATTTTGAGGGCGTAAGGGCAGGGAGCGGCGCCCCTACATGGCCCCCCGAAACAAAACAGTCGCGGGGTTGGTGGTAGTGGTGGTAGTGGGGGTGACAGAAGACCCCATCCAATCCCCCCCAACCCTCCAACCCCCACCATGACGCAATGCGGACATTTTACTCCGACTGTTTTGTTTTCAGCAGATAACTCCAGTCATTTGAATATTTAATTTCCTGGATATTGTAGGAAGGACACTGTGAACTAATGGAAGACAGTGGCTGGGTATGGATACAGAAAGGGGAAAAGACCGGAATGGAAACAGACAGATCTACGTGAAGACAGAAAGACAGAGACAGAATGGGTGTAGATAAAGAAAGGAAAGAAGACGGAGAGTATAAACAGACAGACATATATACGTGAAGACAGAGAGACATAATGATGGCAGTGGATACAGGAAAGGAAAAGACAGGCTAGAAACAGACAGACATACGTGAAGACAGAGACATAATGATGAAGTGGATACAGGAAAGGAATAAAAGACAGGCGTAGAAACAGACAGACATACGTGAGACGAGAGACATAATGATGGCAGTGGATACAGGAAAGGAAAAGACAGGGCTAGAAACAGACAGACATACGTGGAGACAGAGACATAATGATGGTAGTGGATAGAGGAAAGGAAAAGACAGGGCTAGAAACAGACAGACATACGTGGAAGACAGACATAATGATGGCAGTGGATACAGGAAAGGAAAAGACAGGGCTAGAAACAGACAGACATACGTGAAGACAGAGACAGAATTGTAGTGGTGGATACAGGAAAGGGGAAAAGACAGGGAGTATAAATAGACAGACATACGTGAAGGCAGAGACAGAATTGTAGTGGTGGATACAGGAAAGGAAAAGACAGGGAGTATAAATAGACAGAAGTACGTGAAGGCAGAGAGACAGTAGAGGTGGTGGTGGAGTGTAAGAAGGGATGAGGGTTCGAAGGGTAGACAGGATGCACGCAAGACTCAAGGGATGGAGGAAAGAAAGGAGAAATCTACATAAGAAAATAGGGCTAGAAGTAAATGTCTGTGCCGATAGTGTTCATGGTACACTCTCAGAAATAAGGGGTACATTAAGGGTCGAATTGTTACATCGCACCATCACTACCCTTTTTAAACCCTATGTCCAGGCTGGAGGGTAGATACTGCCGATTATACCCTTCATCTACCCTTTATCTACCCTTTTTATACGAGAGGGTTGAGAAAGGGTATATTTGCGTCGATCCAAAAGGGTATATTTGTAAGGGTATAGAAAAAGGGTAGCAGTATTTCATCACTACAAATACCCTTTTCCTACCCTTCTTTTCTAACAGTGGTATACGTACACCCACAAAGAGCATCGAAGTATATAGAGTATATAATCCGAATTAAGAGTTGGATAGCATTGTTACTCTGAGGTCATTGTCGGGAGGATGCGATCGTGTTTAGAAGAAATGTCATCTTTCTCGTCCTTCTCCTTCTCCTTCTCCCAATTCTCTATTTTTATCGTCTCATTTATTCTTTTTTGTATCCTCATTCCCGCCTTCCGTTCGTCCCTGCCATGAACTTCTGCTTCGTTCCTCCTTCATGTCATCTTCCTTCACCTTACCATTTACTTCCCTCCTTCACTCCTTCCTGCGTCTCTTGCTCTTACACTTATTCAATCAAACTTGCACTCTCCGCTTTTTCACACTCCAGCTTTACTGCCACGCCAATTTACTCTTACTCCCACATACTCTCTCTCTCTCTCTCTCTCTCTCTCTCTCTCTCTCTCTCTCTCTCTCTCTCTCTCTCTCTCTCTCTCTCTCTCTCTCTCTCTCTCTCTCTCTCTCTCTCTGTATGTGTTTTGTGTTTGTGTTTGTTGTGTGTGTGTGTGTGTGTGTGTGTGTGTGTGTGTGTGTGTGTATCTGTCTGTCTGTTCTTGTTATGCACAGCTAGTCTCGTCCTCTAATAAACTTCACGCCAGGGAGGGAGGTATATTGGACGCGACTGCTGCCTGCTGACTCTACCTGCGAGTTAATCCCAAACATGCAGTGCGAGTTAATTAAACGGCGGGAAAGTTTACAGATTCGTTTGCATAAGCTTGTTCCGCCCGTGACTGAGTTTTGGTGTTTTAGTCCGCTGGGCGTCACCCGAGAAAGTCTTGATAACTTTGATAGCAGTTTTGAATTAATGAACGTTTTACTGAGACTTCAAGAATTTGTTTTTTTAATATGTAATAATCATTCATTATGCAAGGTGTTTGTGAGAGCCTCGAGTCGGTGTCTGATGCCTTGTTTTCCTCTCCCCCAGGGCAGACGTGACTCCTCCACCATGGCCGCCTGACCGCCGCACCCCGCACTGGCCGCCCCCCGCCCTCCGCCCCCGCCCTGCCTCAGCCCCGTCATGGGGGGGGGCAGCGGAAGGGGCAAGAGGAGGGCGGTGTCTCTCATGCTGGTGCTCCTGCTGGCCCATTTGCTTCTACTACTTCTTCTGCTGCTACTCTTACGCCCCGACAACCTGCCTCCCGCCTCCGACTCTGCTACCGCCGCCGCCGCCACCGCCGCCGCCCCCTCAGCGGCCTCGCCAACCAGACTCCTCGGTACGCCACCCTTCCCTTCACTCCCTCCTCCAGGTTGTCAGCTTCTCGTGTAATTAGGCAGGACTATCTATCACGCCCAGAAACTTATGACAAAATTAATGAAGTAAAAAAAGTTTGCCTCATTCTCCCCGCTGCTCCAGGACGCCGGGTTGCCAGATGCTGTGTAGAGGGCGAGGAGCCGCTTCTCCTCTACCTCTAACCCGCTGATAAGGGGACCAGGCAGAGGTAACATTTGTTATCAGATCAATTTGTAGGCCTGTTAATACGGATGGAAGTCAAGGATAACCTCCGTGGACGCTGGGTTCCTCCTTTATGACTTGAATTAATGTGAAAAGGTTTAAACTCTTTGACGATTAGTGATTCGTAAAAAGTCAAACTTCATTTATCTGTTCATTCAGCCCTCTGTTTAATCTGGCATTGATAACCCATCATTTTTTTTTTCATCTCCTCCTCCCTGCGTCTCTGCGTCCGCCGATCCGTCGCTGCCGATCTCTTCTCCGTCGAGGAAATGAGCTTCACTTCAAGTTTTCCAAAGTTGAAACAACAAATCGGTCCAATCTGCAGATAATCCCCGATAGCCGGACTGTTCGAGCGAGATTTACGAGTGCCGCGGGAGCCGTAAAGGGAAGGTTAATCTTCAGACGCCCTCTTTATGTCACTTGAGGAAAATATGTGTCCTTCTCCCTGCAGGCCTTAAATACTCCTCGCTATTGTCTGTCACTCCCGCTGCTGCCCCGCCGCCGGCCTCCCACCACTCCTTAACAACGCTAAGGCCCCGTCACTCGACCGCCAAGTTCCTTTCTTTCGGAAAATTGTATAAGACGTTAAATTAACCCCATTTTCCCTACTCGCGCTTCTCTATCCGGAAAATATCTCAAGGGTACCTTCTTTAAAATAAATGCCTTCTCTCTCTCTCTCTCTCTCTCTCTCTCTCTCTCTCTCTCTCTCTCTCTCTCTCTCTCTCTCTCTCTCTCTCTCTCTCTCTCTCTCTCTCTCTCTCTCTCTCTCTCTCTCTCTCTCTCTCTCTCTCTCTCTCTCTCTCTCTCTCTCTTGAAACGGTGATTCTTTTTTCAGACACTGTATCTGCGTCCCGAGTCCTCTCTTCCATCTCGTTATCCTCCCTGCTGACAGAAAGGCCACATTCCCCTCTGTCACTTTCCTTCTCTCCTCGACGTCCTCCACTCCTTTTTCTTCTTCTTTTTATCATTCCTTTAACTCCTCCTCCTCCTCCTCCTCCTCCTCCTCCTCCTCCTCCTCCTCCTCCTCCTCCTCCTCCTCTTCGTCTCCTTTCCCTTCAATATTTACTATATTTTCATGTCATTTGTGACTATCTTACAAACAACCACTACGGCCCGTGTGAGTGATTCCATCGTTAGGTGTGTGTGAGACAGATAAGCTGCTACAAAATATCATAAGTGAGAATTTATGTAGAGACAAAACCCAGATCGTAGCTCGTGTCTTTTTTGTGTGAAGTCTTTCCTCGATACTTTGTCGCCTAAGACCTCATCGCTTTGATCAGAGAGGGAGAGGGAAAAATAAGTGTACGTAGAAAATTCCATATATGTACAGGATTTACTTTTACTCCCTCGTACTGTATATAATTATAGGAATAGAGCCGTGTTTTTGTCGTCCAAGCATCGTCTTGGTACGAAGACCGTTTTTTCTCGCAATTGAAAACGGATTGGTTTCTGCGACAAAAACACAACAAGCTTGGTAGGGGCCGAAATAATAATCAGTCCAAAACATTGCAAACAATATCACAAAGCAGTATAACACACATTTCAGCAAGTGTTATTGGAGTGGTCTTCGTAATCCAAGACGGTGCGTGGACGACAAAAACACGGCTTAGGTAGAAGGTACTATACAAAAAAGAAAAAATTGAACTGTGTATTTTTTGTTTACATCACAAAGGACTGGCCAAGGGCAAGAGGTAACAAAATGCCCGCTTAGTTGCCAGTCTCTATAAAGAAGACAGTAAGATAATAAAGAAAGGGGAGTGGGAAAGGGGAATGGGCCAATTTAGATCTAGCTTTTGAGGGTAGAATAATCATCGCACACAGAATCATGAGGTGCAAGGGTCACCTCTAACCCCTTAAAGACCGCCATTCTCCCCTAAATGAATGCAACGGACGTGTTTGTGCCTTGGGATGGAGAATTGCCTACTCGTCCTTGCTGTTACCGTCACGTTAAGTCGAGTGGCGCCATTAGTAAGGCACCCAACCAGCACTCCGACGCGGCAGGTGCTGCTGTGATGGCGGCACCGTCTTGCCTAACCTTGCCTTGCCGCCCTTCAGTCCATTTGTCACCAGCGAATGTTTGTTTTTTGTTCATTCATTGCGACTTCAGGACTCTATTAAGACTCCAGACTCCAGTAAGAATCCATTTTGGTATTTGTTCATTCCTTGACACTCCAGGACTCCGGTAAGACACTCCAGACTCCAGTAAGAATCCATTTTGTTCATTCATTGAGACTTCCAGAACTCTAGTAAGACTCCAGACTCCAGTAAGAATCTGGCTGCATGGTGATCTTTTTTCTTTCTTTTTTACTCCGGACTCCAGTAAGAATCTGGCTGCATGGTGATCTTTTTTCTTTCTTTTTTACTCCGGACTCCAGTAAGAATCTAGTTGTATGGTGATCTTTTTTCTTTCTTTTTTACTCCGGACTCCAGTAAGAATCTGGCTGCATGGTGATCTTTTTTCTTTCTTTTTTACTCCGGACTCCAGTAAGAATCTGGCTGCATGGTGATCTTTTTTCTTTCTTTTTTACTCCGGACTCCAGTAAGAATCTAGTTGTATGGGGATCTTTCTTCTTTCTTTGTTTCCATTTTTTTTACATCATAGGGGGTTGATTGGCCACGGTCGTAATAAATGAACGTAATAAAACGCCACTTATTGCTAGTCCCCTATAGCAAATAGTACGAGACTCAATGTTACGTTCGAGTTCGAGTGTTCTTGGCTGTGGGATGCTAAGAGAGACGTCTGTACAGGCTGTCACGATGGGGCGCAGATCTAGTTGTTTTGGAAATAGTGTACATTCCTTTGACAATTTAGGTAACTGTGTTGTTTGAGTGAAAATTTTGGGGAGTAAAGCAGTGAAAGATAACAAGATAACTGTGTTGTTTGAGTAAGTTTTTAGGGTAAAGTAGTGGAAGGTAGCAAGATAATAAAATAGTCAGTCGATTGTGTAGATTCCTTTTAAAAATTCACGTGAACTGTACTGTCTGAGTGAATTTTTTTGGGGGGATAAAGCTGTGGAAGATAACAAGATAATAAAGTAGCCAGCCAATCGTGTACATTATTTTGACAATTAACGTGAACTGGGCTGCTTGAGTGAGGATTTTATGGGGGGGGGGGGTAAAGCAGTGGAAGATAACCAGTCGTAGTAGTAGTAGTAGTAGTAGTAGTAGTAGTAGTAGTAGTAGCCAGCCAATCCTAAAACGGCAGCCTCCGTCCTGAGTGCTGTTCCCCTAAATATCCTTGCTGAAATTGTCGCCTCATACCCTCCGCCCCGTTAACTACTGTGACATTTAACTGCTTAACACTGACGGGCTCTTAGAAAGCCCGTGCCTTCCTACAATCGAAGTGCATTAATTAAAAAAAAAAAAAAAAAAAAAATCCTGATGGCTGTTCAAACCCACACAACGTCCCAAACCACCGCCACCCAGCGCCTCACCCCCACTTCCCTCCCCCGCCACCCCTCCACATCCCTTCCCTCCCCCGCCACCCCTCCACATCCCTTCCCTCCCACGCCACCCCTCCACATCCCTTCCCTCCCCCGCCACCCCTCCACATCCCTTCCCTCCCACGCCACCCCTCCACATCCCTTCCCTCCCACGCCACCCCTCCAAATCCCTTCCCTCCCCGCCACCCCTCCACATCCCTTCCCTCCCACGCACCCCTCCATATCCCTTCCCTCCCCCGCCACCCCTCCACATCCCTTCCCTCCCACGCCACCCCTCCATATCCCTTCCCTCCCCGCCACCCCTCCACATCCCTTCCCTCCCACGCCACCCCTCCACATCCCTTCCCTCCCACGCCACCCCTCCACATCCCTTCCCTCCCACGCCACCCCTCCACATCCCTTCCCTCCCACGCCACCCCTCCACATTCCTTCCCTCCCACGCCACCCCTCCACATCCCTTCCCTCCCACGCCACCCCTCCACATCCCTTCCCTCCCACGCCACCCCTCCACATCCCTTCCCTCCCACGCCACCCCTCCACATCCCTTCCCTCCCACGCCACCCCTCCACATCCCTTCCCTCCCACGCCACCCCTCCACATCCCTTCCCTCCCACGCCACCCCTCCACATCCCTTCCCTCCCACGCCACCCCTCCACATCCCTTCCCGCCTCTGCCCTGACGATTCCAAGCCTAACCAAATTTTGTCTTTCTTCCCAATTTGAATTTCCTTTTCCCTACCCAAATTTACATGCTGTTATTTTTCCTCTCTCTCTCTCTTTGGTATAGAATTGTTCTCTATTTATTTATCTCTTATAGTAACCGAAC
>JACEEZ010004073.1:822500-825000 GCA_016584305.1 Chionoecetes opilio | reverse complement strand
CGTGAGGGGAGACGCACTGTCCAGTCCTCGCGAGGGAAGGTGAAGGAGGCGATCACCCGCCTCCTTCACCCCCAGCGGCAGCACGAGCGCCTCTCGAGCGTCCACGGCGCCACTGCCGCCCTGCCCCGCCAGCCTCGAGGTGACGTTCAGGCGTGAACCCAGAGGCATGAACGTGATCTTGATACATGTGAGAGAGAGAGAGAGAGAGAGAGAGAGAGAGAGAGAGAGAGAGAGAGAGAGAGAGAGAGAGAGAGAGAGAGAGAGAGAGAGAGAGAATGACGGGTGGAGGAAGAGAAAATAACGTAAAAATCCGCTAAAATATAAACGCTAACAGAACTACATACATACACACACACAAACGAAATTCAATCAACAACACACAATAGACTCTTCAAAAAAAGACCAGAAAAAACACAGTGAAACAAGCGCATCCGTATAGAAGCAAATCAACTCATACAAACATATATAACAGAAAACAAGACAAAGTCACCAGATATCGCTACATCCTACACTAACCCATAATAATATTAAAAAACCAACAAAAACGAGAAATATATACAGAGCTACTGTACAATTGAATAGAGGAAATAAAGTTATAAAAAAAAAAAAAAAAAAACAGTATCGGAAGTAAGCTAGCGGGCTTTTTTTTTTTTTTTTTTTTTCTTGCTCTTGGTCAGTCTCTATGATGTAAAAGAAGACAAAAAAGCAACATAAAAGGCAAACTTTTTCTCCGATACATATTTTCTTGATACTTTCATTCCGACTACCAATACAGCTACTACGTATCACCACAGACTCAAAGGTTAATGCGACAGATATGAGCACCGAGGCCACGCGCAGCATAGTGTATATATATATGCCCCCATCTTTACCTTTACTTACGTATATACAACTGTTGCAGAGAGCCACACAGCCCTCTCCTTCAGAAGATATGAAGGAACATAAGTCAGAAAGAGTAAATTGGTAACCATCTTCCCGCCCCTCGCTTCCCCCTCCCCAAGGCAGACCCTCGACATCATATGACAAGATGTGCATTAAATGTGAGGAGGAAGAGGAGAGGAGGAGGGGGAGACTGGAAGGGAAAGGAAAGTAAAATTTGAGGAACGACGTAAATGTAGGAAAGGAATAAGGGAAGGGAGAGAAACAGGGAAAAAATGTATGAGAAGCAAATTACATTATTAAGCCAATATCAGAGGATTTGAACCAAGGAATACTCGATGAGACGCAAAGGGAAAGATTAAGAAAAATAGAAAACAAAGAGGAAAAGTCATAAGTCTCCCTTCAATCTTCATGGTGAGTGAGGAATACGTGTATATCCAATAACTGCAAAGAACAGACAAAGAACTTCACCCTTACGACATGTGAATCTGAAAGGTTGTTAACGTAATGGAGTTATCATGCACGAAGGGAACGAAGAGATATTCAACTATTCATAAAAAAAAAGACGGTGTGAACCTGGAGAACAGGATCAGTCCAGCGGTGATTCCTTACATGCCTTATATTATTACACAAGGCAAAAGGGGCGAGAAACATTTCCCAATACCCTGAGATGTGTAGTTTTATGTACTTTTTCAGCTGTAGGGGAGAGCGGGGCAGGTTGCATCGAGGGTAAGTTGCATCATTGCCTCTAACCCGCATTAACTTTTTTTATTATTATTATTGTTGTAGTTGTAGTAGTAGTAGTTTATAGTAGTAGTAGTAGTAGTAGTAGTAGTAAGACGATGTACGTGTGGTAACATGCGAGTTAGAGGCAATGATGCAACCTACCCTCGATGCAACCTGCCCCGCTCTCCCCTACCTTTGCTTATCCCCACTACCCTTTCTGTGTCTTATAGAGGGAGTGGCAAGTAAGCGGGCGTTTTGCTACTTTATTACCCTTGACCAGTCCTTTGTGATGTAAAAAAAAATGCAGCTGTAATATTCCCACAACACGTGAATGTTCTACGAAGAGAGATTGTTTACGTTTTGTTTTTATCCTAGCTCCTTTTCGCTATATCAGAATAAGAAAATCAGGATTGAAGCGCATGTCAAAGAATATTTTGTCATCATTCTCTGTTAAAAATGGCTGAAAGGATCATTTCTCGTAATATATTGTCATCGTCTTTACTTCATTTGCATTATAGGAAGGAAACTTGCATTATAGCGGCCCAGGATAACACGTAGATTAAACTTGTGAATGGTAAAGACAAGATTCCGATTTCTTGCTTAATTTGAGGTGGGAGAGTTAACGACCTACTCCACCTGCTTCCCCTCCCTTCCCTTCCCTCCCTCTGCCATGGAGCCCCGAGACCCGCCCGCTGCAGGTGACAGGAGTATTATGTTTTTTGTGCCATCTGAGATGAGCATCGGGTGGGGGGATGGTGGGGGTGGTGGTGTGAAGGGGGGCGTCTGTGGGTGAGATAAGAGGACATAAAGAGAGGAATGTGCGGGAATGAGGCCGGGTGGGTGAAGGGGGGAGGGGAGGTGTCGGGAGGGGAGGTGTGCTGGGTGCTGATAGATC
>JACEEZ010004073.1:800000-820000 GCA_016584305.1 Chionoecetes opilio | reverse complement strand
GTGAAATTTGGAGAACATCGCTAAGCTGTATAAAGGCGGCAAATGTCAAGGGTTAGGGGTAGCGTTAGATACGAACGAGAACGCTTAAAGTATTATAATGTTATGTTTTCTTTTTATTACTTTAATAGATATGCATACTATTGCATAGTAGATCTTTCAAGACGATCCTTAAACTTTGTGACGGTGGCATGTTGTGGATGGCTTCAGGGGAGACGCCTCAAAGAAGACTCGAAATTCTTTGGCGATGGAAAATATAATCAATCTGCTCACATTTGAGGCAGAACCCCCGCGCGGCGCCCCAGCTGCCTCCACGTTACCTTCCAACTAAAGATACAACGTGAAATTGAAAACCCTAGAAAATGGTCTTAATAATTTCATCACTTATAAGCCCCGCATAAGAAGCTCCGTTACATGAGAAACTGTCTGTTTCTTGAAAGAGATCAAGTGAGGATTTTATACAAGTAGACATCAAATTTAAACACATTCGAATGCAAATCTCTACTTCAACAAAGAATAGTTCAAATACAATTTTGTGTGGAATAGATACAGGACAGTTACTGACAAGTGTAATGTTAGGTGTTGCATATTGAAGTTATTACCACAACAATTACTAACTTTGAATGACGTCTGATACACGCCGCGACGTCCACGTCCCCGCCCACCAGGCAGAACGTCATTTGTTCGTCAGAAGAGTTCAGTCGGAGTTTCTAACATGCAGATCAGTGAAATTAGGGAGAAAACGCAACATTTTGCAGTGTCACGGCGCTCATCTCCGTCTCCTTGGCGTCTGAGCTATTGGTGGTGTGTCAGATCATCCTTCTAGTATAGCCCAGGACGCCTTGCCACATCCTGTCCAGGAATATTTATCAACAAACCCAATAAAATAGGATGAGCAGCTGCCTGGGCCGTGTGTTGCCTGTTACAGACTCGTGCACGGACACGGTAACTGCCACAGTCGACGTGCTTAGATGTAATGTGCATGTTATTTATATGGTACTTAGATATTACCACCATTAATCCGTTTACAAATATGATGAACAGAATGGTTAGCTAAGACCTGAGTGTGACGGCGGCCACGCAACGATGTCATGTCATAACCCCTCCCCTCCCCCCCTTGCCTGGTCCTCATGCTGTACGGATGACGTTATTATAACAGGTATTTGCCTTCCATGTGTTGCTGTGAGAGTTTCACAGTAGGAGGAAGTTATTGCATAAGCTTCAGTACCTCGTGACATGTCATGCATTCAGGTCGTAGGACAATGTCCACTCTGTCTGGCGTTAGATCTTCCAGCACGGCAGCCAACACGGGGGGGACAAATAGCGGCGAGCAGTGCGGCAGTCATAGCAAAGTGCGTCGTTTGCATAGCTATGTTAGTCATGTGTGAGGCACCGCCAGGCACCAGACAACGCTCCTCGCTACTCGTTTCCTTGGCAAGTGATGTCAGTGTTTGCCATTGACGTGTTAATTTGAAGCTATTCATATTATGCAAAATTTTCAACGTTCACAAACATTGCAATGTATTTCATAATATGATAATGAACAGCAATATAGAATAATTATGATAATTTACTTTCTGTTATACACATTGGTAATAATAACGAAGCATATTATTATGACCTTGTTACGTAATTATAATAGCTTTGCACAGTGAGTTAGTCGCTTCCAAGTTAATAAACGAGTATTATGTGAACGAGGGAATACTATTTATATATATTTACAATGACAAACAATAAATATCCATCATTCTTAATACACATGAATCCCAATAAAAAATGCTTAACAATTATAAATGTATTAAAGGCAAGAGCGTGACCTGGTTATTACGTGTGGAGGGGCGCTTGTTTTCCTCCGAAGTCCTCCTTTTCACCTTCTAAAAGGGAAAACGTGTTTGAGTGGTGTCTTTAGGGATAGGGAAGGGCGGGGGGGGGGGGGGGGGGTGAAGGAAGGGACGGGAGCACCACCGGAGGCCATACACGTGTGGAAGACTGATGGAACGGAAAGTGGAGGGAAGTGGAGGGAGGGGATGTGGAGGCGCCAGTAGTGTGGGAGGCGAAGAGGACTTGGTGGGTGAAGAACGGTGGGGAAAGTAGCTTGAGACAGAGGAGTGATTGAAGAGAGGAAGTGAAAAGAGGTGGCTGGCTAGTTGGCTTGGTTGGTTGGGCGCCATAGCCAGCAGAGGTCGTAACATTAAAGAGAAAGAATGGTAGTTAACAGATAATACTGAACGGGAAGTAAAGACACAGGTTTTATTTATATACCCCTCTTTTTTTTCCCCTCTTCGTCCTTCGACATATACACGAAGACCCGGAAAGCCCTTAGTGACACGTGGCATATCACCGAAGTACACCTATAAATAACATTCCTCCGGCCTTCACCTCTCCCGCGCTCTCCCTCCTCCTCCTCCTCCTCCTCCTCCTCCTCCTATCATTCTGCTCTTCCCGCCACTAAAATATTTAACTTCTGACCTGGCCCGAGAGGTGACATGACCCACACACGACCTACACACGACCTAGATTCCTTATTGACTTCCTAGCGACCTCACCTCTGGCGGGGGATCGAGGAAGCTTGGGTAGTCGGGACGATACGTGGTGATTATGAGGCCTGGAGGTAATAAGTATAAGAAATAGATAGGGAGAGAGATGGATAGACATATAAATGGATGGATAGAGAGATAAATAGATAGGCATATAAATGGATGGATAGAGAGATAAATAGATAGGCATATAAATGGATGGATAGAGAGATAAATAGATAGACATATAAATGGATGGATAGAGAGATAAATAGATAGGCATATAAATGGATGGATATAGAGATAGATGGATAGACATATAAATGGATGGACATAGAGATAGATGGATAGACATACAAATAGATGGATATAGAGATAGATGGATAGACATATAAATAGATGGATAGAGAGATAGATAGATAGACAGATGTATAGATGGACATAGAGATAGATGGATAGACAGCTGAATAGATGGATAGAGAGATAGATGGATATACATATAAATAGATGGATAGAGAGATAGAGAGATAGACAGATGTATAGATGGACATAGAGATAGATGGATAGACAGATGAATAGATGGATAGAGAGATAGATGGATATACATATAAATAGATGGATAGAGAGATAGATGGATAGACATATAAATAGAAGGATAGAGAGATAGATGGATAGACAGATGAATAAATGGATAGAGAGATAGATGGATAGACATAAATAGATGGATATAGAGATAGATGGATAGACATATAAATAGATGGATAGAGAGATAGATAGATAGACAGATGTATAGATGGACATAGAGATAGATGGATAGACATATAAATAGAAGGATAGAGAGATAGCTGGATAGACAGATGAATAAATGGATAGAGAGATAGATGGATAGACAGATGAATAAATGGATAGAGAGATAGATGGATAGACAGATGAATAAATGGATAGAGAGATAGATGGATAGACATAAATAGATGGATATAGAGATAGATGGATAGACATATAAATAGATGGATAGAGAGATAGATAGATAGACAGATGAATAGATGGACATAGAGATAGATGGATAGACATATAAATAGATGGATAGAGAGATAAATGAATAGACATAAATAGATGGATAGACAGATAAATATATGGATAGACAGATAGATAAATGGATAGACATATATAGATGAATAGAGAGATAAATGGATAGACAGCTAGATAGATGGATAGACCGCTAGATAGATGGATAGACAGCTAGATAGATGGATAGGTGGATTAATGAACCTCTGCTGCAGTCTTCTAATTAATTTAAATGGATTACCTGTCTTATCTGTCTTCGCTCGATTATTGACTATTTCTGTTTCTTGATCTCTGGATGGGTTTAGTAAGTTTAATTAATGAGATTCAGTGACTTCACAGCAGAGGGATGAGTTAAAATAAGGATTTGACATTAAATTGTTATCATTCCTGTTATCATTAATATCATTCATTTGTTATTGTTATTGTTATTATCATTAGTAGTAGTAGTAGTGGTATTGTTATTATTATTACTATTTTTGTCATTATTAGGTTACTGAATCACCCCTCCAGCTTTAAGTGCCCTGAGTCGTGGTATACATAGCTTTCTGTTCTGTTAGTCTCTCTCTCTCTCTCTCTCTCTCTCTCTCTCTCTCTCTCTCTCTCTCTCTCTCTCTCTCTCTCTCTCTCTCTCTCTCTCTCTCTCTCTCTCTCTCTCTCTCTCTCTCTCTCTCTCTTCTTTATCTTGGTATGTGTTTTCTCTCACGCTGCTTCCTCGCCCCGCCACCTAAAGAAGCCAACCAAGGGGAAGAGAGATAATGCCCTCCGCCACCAGCCAGCCAGTTGGGGAGGTCAGCCGGCCAATGGAAAAGTCGTTAACGCCAGAGTTTTGGTACCATGTGTTTAGCTGCGCTGCTTTGGGTGTTGCATGTGGCGAGAAGCGAGAGTTGCAGAAGATACGAGTAGGTAGGGACTCAAGGAAAGGGAAATAGACTTAAATGTCGTAGATAGGGAGTAAAGGAAAGGGAAATAGATTTAAATGTCGTAGGTAGGGACTAAAGGAAAGTGGAAATAGACTTAAATGTTGTAGATAGGGAGTAAAGGAAAGGGAAATCGACTTAAATGTTGTAGGTAGGGAGTAAAAGAAAGGGAAATAGATTTAAATGTCGTAGGTAGGGACTAAAGGAAAGTGGAAATAGACTTAAATGTTGTAGATAGGGAGTAAAGGAAAGGGAAATCGACTTAAATGTTGTAGGTAGGGACTAAGGGAAAGGGAAATAAACTTAAATGTCGTAGATAGGGACTAAGGGAAAGGGAAAATAGACTTAAAGGTTTTGTGAAATTCTTTGTGTAATCATTATGTTTTCTCTTAGTTTGTTCATTAGTGAAGGTTTTGTACTGTTAAAATCCTGTATCTTCAGTTGGTTATGATGATAGTAACACATGTTTTGCTATTATTATTATTCCTTCTATACTATCTATATACTTATATTCTATCTATATCATACTTGCATATACTATTATTAGTATTAGTATTATTATTATTACTTCATTTGTCACCCTCATGCTAGGTAACACAGACGCAGTACACACTCAGAAATAAGGGGTATATTAAGGGTAGAATTGTTACATCGCACCATCACTACCCTTTTTATACCCTATGTCCAGGCTGGAGGGTAGATGCTGCTGATTATACCCTTCATCTACCCTTTATCTACCCTTTTTAGACGAGAGGCTTGAGAAAGGGTATATTTGGGGTTGGAAAAGGGTATATTTGCGGTTGGAAAAGGGTATATTTAGGGTTGCAAAAGGGTATATTTGTAAGGGTAGAAAAAGGGTAGCAGTATTTCATCACTACAAACACCCTTTTTCTACCCTTTTCCTACCCTTCTTTTCTAAGAGTGTATTAAGACGATAGATCATACACATAACACTCTTTCCTTTTCTCTGCCTTCAATATTCACGACCGTGGGTTTGGGTTCCTGCAAGTATCACCGGGTCTTCTTCCTTATAATGCTTCCAGAACTGTTCTTTCTTAGTAATGCACTCACTCAAGTCTTCATTACGTCCATAGGGTATTTCGGGACACAACCAGACAATATCAATTTATCAATTTTACGCAGGTTCAAACATAATTCATAAGTTTCATTTATTATTCATTATCCCAATAACATACTCAAACGGTCATCAATGGATCATGTTTCTTCGTCTCTCATTAACAGGCTCCTACAAGTTTCTATAGGTTTTTACAGGTTCCTACAGATTTTGCAGGTCACTAGGGCTACGTATAGGTTTCTACAGGCCTCTACAGGTTCCTATAGATATTTACAGGTTCCTACAAGTTTTTTACCGGTTTCTACACTATTTTACAGATTTCTACAAGATTTTAGAAGTTTCTACACGTTTTTATAAGATTTCACAGGTTTCTACAAAATGTTACAGGTTCCTACAAGTTTTTACAGGTTCCTATAGATTTCTACAATATTTTATAGGTTTCTACAGGTATTTATAAGATTTCACAGGTTCCTACAGGATTATATAAGACTTTACAGGTTCCTATAGGTTCTACAAGATTTTATAGGTTTCTACAGGTTTTTATAAGATTTCACAGGTTCCTACAGGATTATATAAGACTTTACAGGTTCCTATAGGTTTCTACAAGATTTTACAGGTTTCCACTAGATTTTACAGGTTTCAACAGGTTTTTACAAGACTTAACAGGTTCCTACAGGTTTCTACAAGATTGTACATGTTCCTACAGGTTTTTACAAGATTGTACAGGTTTCTACCGGTTCTCACTCCTTTCCCTTCCTCAGATGCGGTGGTTGCTGCTGCCTCTCCTCCGTCGCGCCCGGAGTGTGGTGCCTGAACCCTACCTTCCCTACACGCCTCTCCTACTCCGTGCCACGCCCTCTCTCAGACGACTGCCACGCCCCTACGCCTCACGCCTCATCTACAGGGTTAGGCCTCTTCGTACCATTCTTCTCGTGCCTATTAAGTTCTCGCAGTCTTTTATTTCTCCAGTACTACTTCCTTTCTAGAATTCCTAAGCGTCCTTTTTTGCTCACTCTTTATCCCTCCCTTTCCTCCAAGCCTTGTTATCCTTCCTTTTATTCTCCCGCCCTTCCTGCCATCCTCGTCTTCTCTTAATAGAGGCATATCGCAGGCTGTCAGGCGTTAATTACTTGATGGCGCCGGCGAAGAATGAGGGCGAAGTGTTAGAATTTGTCAGGACGTGGTATTCTCTCTCTCTCTCTCTCTCTCTCTCTCTCTCTCTCTCTCTCTCTCTCTCTCTCTCTCTCTCTCTCTCTCAATATGCTTAAAATAGCGTTGCCCAGTTTTTTTTCCACGAAGCAATATGATTACGCCATTACGTGCCCTTATACAATATACACGTGTACATTTTCCCTTACAAAAGCACACATACTTTAGAACAAAAATAAAATAGAATTGTAAAAGTTGCTCGGTATTGGCTTCATTAGGGAGTGAAGCCTCGAGGGAACGTAACGAGGTGTTGTGCCATTAGACACACACAAACACTCTCTCTCTCTCTCTCTAGCTCTCGCTCTCGCTCTCTCTCTCTCTCTCTCTCTCTCTCTCTCTCTCTCTCTCTCTCTCTCTCTCTCTCTCTCTCTCTCTCTCTCTCTCTCTCTCTCTCTCTCTCTCTCTCTCTCTCTCTCTCTCTCTCTCTCTCTCTCTCTCTTTTTCAGTATATGGGTGTGTGTGTGTGTGTGTGCGCTACCATCATCTGCTATATACTGATTTAAGAGAGCTTACATATATATTTAGAAATTATCATATGTTACAAGGACTACAAATCACAAGCTACAGAAAAATAGATTCACTCCTCATCTATATTGTGTTTTTGATAGCAACTGCCATGTTTTTTATAATGACTACTATTTTTTTTCTCTACGTTAAGCAACTACCATTATTATTTTTTTCTAACCTCTTCCTCCTCCTTATTTTCGTCATCTCAGGCGCGGAAGATCGTTTCCCGCACGTCGTTCCTCGTGAAAAGGGAGGAGGTGACCATTATGGCGGGACATGACGAGGCGGCCGATCTGTGGCTGGCGGCGAACTTCCTCACAGGCAAGTGTTTAAAGGGAAGCTGTAGATGTAGGAGTTTTTTTGGGGGGAGGGGGGAGGCATGAAGAAGCTGTCGTTAAGTAAGAATTTTGTCATGTAGATTCTATCATGTTACAAAAGTCATGGCAAATCTTAAATGTGAATGTTAATTTTTTATCATATGGAGAAAATAGGCGTTGGAGTGAGGAGTTATCTTTGTGTGTGAGACGGAAATTTAGGTGTGAGAAGGCTGCCATGACTCATCTCATCATTGCATGCCAAAATATATATCTTTAAAGTCATGTATTTTCATCACATTCATTTATGGGTTTTTTGCGCCTAGCGGGTAAAATGCAATAAGTTAAATTTTTTGTCTTCTTTACTCTATAATTGTTTTTCTTCAATTAGGTCGTCTTTACCAGAACGACAGCCTCCCCATGGCCACAGCCAACCTGGGGGGAGGAACCCTGCAGGTCACCATCCCTCTCCCGGGCCAGCCTGAGCACATCACGAGGGCCATCAACCAAAGGAGGAAGGGCGGAGGAGGAGAAGTAAGCCAAAGCGGTGATGGGAGAAGTAAAGAACATCCCACTGGAGGAGGAAGGACGGGCAGCAACGCCAACTTGAGAGGAAAACATGACGCCGAGGGACTTGACCTCCTGGCTGCTGCTAAAAATTCACGACGTCGGAAAACTAGCGATAAGGAAACTACTGATAACCGTAACAGTGGAGGAGGTGGTGGTGGTGGTGCTAGTGGTAGTGTGGGAGATACACGGACGCGAGGGAGAGGGAGGGACGGGATGAGAGTAAGTCACAGGGTGTTTGCTGAGAGTCAAAGTCAATCACAACATGTACAAAAGGGGTCGTTAAGTCCGAGTAGTCCCACCACTGCAGCGACGGGACTCGGGGATACCTCTACTAACCTCCAAGGAAGTCAAGGTTTGAACTCTACCGAGACACCAAAGCAGGTACCGAGAAGGAGGAACTATCGGAAGAGGTTTCGAGGCTCCGGTATGAAGCCTCGACACAGGAAAGTTAATCTTGGCAATCATATGAATAATTCGGTTGTTGATATACCTCAGAACGCGAATAACAGACCGGGAGAGAGATGGAAAAAGCTACGTAAGGAAAACAGTAAACAGAACCAAGTCTTTCGATCCCAAGATACAAGATCGGAAGAAGATTCGGGAAGACCGATAGCCACTGGAAGGAACATAAAAGTAAATATGACAATGGGAAGGGAGGAAAGCTTACATGAAAGCAGAGGAAGCGAAAAATCCAGAAAACAAGTAAAGAAATCTGAAAATATCCACACCCAACGATTTAATAATAGAAGGAAAAATAGCCGTCACGAAGAAGAAAATAAGGACGAAAACAGAAGGAATGAACAGACTGAGGGCAAGCACAGACACGGACAGCAAGAAGGAAGAATCCCGCACGAGGAGGACACCAAAGATTCCACCAGGAACTTTACAAGAACACAGAAATCCAGCCAAAGACAACCAGTGATCCTAGAAACACAGAGAACTAAAAACACGACTACCTCCACCCAGAACCACACGAGCAACGCAGACACGCACGTCACACCGGGAAGATCACGAAAGACTGGACGCAGGGTGAACCTGCCAGCCTCCAGATCACACAGACTTCAACCCCCTCAACGAAGGAAACATCCAAGAAGGCATAGACAAAGAAATCAGAAAAAGCCAACACGAAGAAAAGGAGGAAGTATTGATAGTAACAGCACTCTGAATGGTCAGGAAAACATACAGGAAAATTTGCCCAGGCAGCGGCAGTCATCGTCTTCATCCTCTGCTGTGGAGCAAAGAATTGACGGAGGATCTGGGAGAGAAAATCTGATCCCACCGAAGTTGGTACCTCTCTGTTACCGAGAAGAGTCCCACACAACGATCATGTGCACCGTCACAACCACACTACTACTGATCTAACTCCAACAACAGACTCAACAGGGCAACAGAGACATGACCATCGTTCAGCACTCAATAAAAGGCAAAGACGAATTTCCATGACTAGACGGAGAAACACAAAAAATCGCAATGGGGGTCAGATATCCGTTAACTCTGATAGTAACACAACACAAAACGCTCGTGTTTCTAAAAGCTCCTCAAGTGAAGTGACGGACAACAGTTTCCCAGACAACACAGTTAATGAGAGTTTGGCGAATGGTCGTGGTGAGATCGATAAAAGAGGCGAGGAGGTCGGCGGACGCGGCGCGGGAGAGGCAATGACGTCACATCCAGGGCGGGAGATAAACGAAAAAGTAAGAAAAATTGGCCATAACACAACATTAGAGGTGAACCAGGATAAACAAAAAACAAGCACGACAGCAAATGGGAAATATTTGAAAAGAAGAAGATGGAGGAAAAGAAAATTCAGAGCTGGTAGAAGACGAAAAGCTTGGAGTTTACGAAGAAAGAGATTACAACAACGGATAAACCTTTCGTACAACACGCAAAACACAACACAAAGAGGTATTCCTGCTTCCCCTGTGCCTGGCGTCTCCCAGAGTGATAATACACATGACACCAACAAGACTCGGAGTGTTGAGGAATCACCCAGAAGGAGAAGAACACACAGACAGAAGGCGAGGCGTGTGTCTGGTGGTGGGATGACAGACTTCCCGCTGCCTCAGATAAGTGGCAACAGTCAGGATAATAATAAGAGCCGCCAGCGCACGACAAGCCTATCAAGACAGTTAGGCCCATCTTTCAGGGGCAGCCAGGCACAGACAGGTCCAGCCGCCACTGCGTCAGATCCACCGAGAAGCAAAAATAAGTTCCTATCCATCGTACAGCGAGACAGAAAGCGTCAACGTGACTCGACTACTAGCGCGCTACCTGACGTCACTACCTCGAAAAGTTTGTTGTCATCACGTGTTATCGCCCACGACACTGAAAATCAAAGTCGAGATACACATCAGAGAAATAATTCAGGTGATTTGCAGACGCCTCAGGCACAGACGCCACATCGCTTACGTCATAACCATCGTGGGCGTCGTCGTCATCGTCGTCGTCATCATCATCGTCGTCGTCATCGTTACCAAAGGAAGGAGGATGGCCGAGGAAGGAGATCAGCCGAAGAGGTCAGACATAATACATTTTACGGCCTGAATCGACTCTTACCTCCCGATGAGGAAGAAAAGTCAGCTGTTTGGAGAAAAAACGATCAAAATCACAGAAGAGAATTAGCCGACCCTTTTCTTGTCGCGAGTGACTGGAGAGACTCTTTGCGAAAAAGCTATTTTGGGACACTTTTTCTTTGGCCCAACATTCGGGAGAGATGGCAGCGCCTGAGTCCACGGAGAGACGTCAAAAAGTCCTCAGAAAGTGAGGCGGAAGACTTTTGGTTTAATGATGGATCAGGAAGGGCAGTCGACACCCTGCTGGGAACCGAGATTAGGGGAAGTTCTAGAGAAGAATCTCAAAAGGCATCTTACTTTTTAAGGCGTCGAAGAAGCGTCAGCAAATTAGCTTGGGAGACAAAAGCAAAAGTTAAAGCCAAGAGGCAAAATCTCCTCGTGGCCTTAAGTCAGCGGTGTGGAAGAACTGGCGCGGGATTATTAAGGTCATGTGGGGAGCCGGAGATTAAGTGCCAACCAGGTGAGGGAGGCACGAGCCAGGCGGAGATGGGCCACGGAAAATGTGATCACCTCAACCTTGGCGGTAACCAGAGTTCCTTGGCCGAACAGGAATCTCCCGCCGGGAAAGACCTGATCCCCAAAAGATACCTACAGCAGAACGGAGACACAGCTCTTGTCAGGGTCACCGACGGCCGTGGAAGGGAAGGTGGCGGCTACCAGCGGAGGAGAAGAGAACTAAGGAATCTCCCTGAGACTCCAAACATCACGTATCGATGCTCGCCCTCTCACAAATACTGGCTCTTCGCCTCCAGGTAGGTGCGACCACTTCCCTTGGGTGGACGAGATTGGATTTATTTTGTTGGTATTTTGGCCAGAAAATATTACGCTCCTGATCCAATTTTTAAAAGTAATTTCCTATCGAGGATATAGACTTTTCGAAATAGCTTTTCAGTCTTAAAAGAAAGAGGGCACCTTGAGCCTAGTGTTGTAAGAAGCATCAGATTGAGAAGTGAAACCCAGTCAGTAACTGTGGGAGTATGGCAGTGAAGCGGCTGGCAAGCTTAATCAAATTACAAAGTTGTAGTCGAGTTAACATGCAGATCTCTCGTGTTTATCTAAATATATTCAGCAAACAGACGGCACCCTCCTCCCACGCAGCTCACCCCACACCAATGACACGACAGGAGGAGATGGTCACTCTTCTCTCCTATTGATTATATTACTAAAAATTACTGGTTGTTAGGGAGGAGTCTAATGAACTTTTTTAGATAATTTTAAGTACAAAGCTTAGGAATTGTAAATACCACATACCAATTCTTATATTCTTTCCACCACCCACTAAGGCCGTAACAATTTTTTTACAGCATGCCCATGGGCCTGTATCCTCTCAGGGTCAAAATCCTGCAGAGTGGCAACATAACCCGCGCCGTGCCCACCTCGGAGGATGACTCGAGGCCTCGGAGACCCACGAGCGAAACTGCACCAACCACCCAGTCTCCACCAATCTCAGTCACGCAACACCACCGCTCAGACATCCCACCGGAGGAGGAGTACATTGGTATAGACGAAGTAGAGGACTCCAGCCAGTATCCAGGGAAACTTTTCACTCCCAGCACCATTCCACAAACTCATCCCACTACTGCTGTCCCGCCCTCTCTCCCATCAACCACGCAGCAGCCACCTCCACCTCCCCGTCCACCCTACACCACAGTCAGAGTAACAAACAAGTGGGTGGAGGAGACGTTGGCCAAAGTGAAGACAGTGGTTGACTCCATCCTCAAGTCCATCGGCTCAGCGAGAAGTAACGTGGAGGAAAAAAGCAGCAAAAACCCACCTGATCTAGTCGAAGTGAACAAAAACAAAGAAGGGAAAGAGGAGCGGGCGGAAAGAAGAAAGAGTGTGAAAGGAGAAAGAGATGAAAGAAGGAGGAGTAAAGGCGAAGAAAGAGAGAAAGAGAAAGGAGGAAACAGTGAAAAGCAAAAAAAGGCTAGAGATAATCGAGAAAGAGGAACAAGGAGAGAGGGAATTGAAATGGGAGGATTAGGAAAAAAGAGGTCGCGCGAGAGAAATAGAAAGGGGAAAAGTGAGGGAAACAGAAGGCGAAGAGAAAGACTAGAAAGCCAAATTACCTTGGAAAGTTCGGAAGACCAAGAGGCAGACGGGAGAGAAGGAGAGAGGAACGGTCGAGGAGAAAACACAGAGAGTCTTAGAAACGAACACAACAACAGAGAGAGAAGAAAACACGGAAGGAGGAGAAATGCAGTGAGAAAAAAAGCGAAAAACAATGTAAGTTCCTTTAATAGAGGTGGAGGAGGAGACGAATCAGAATTTTCAAATAGCAAAGTAAGTCAAGAGTTGGGCAAAGTTCCTGGCGTGCGGAAAGACAAGCTGGGTGGTGCCGCCTCATCTCCGCCAAGTCGTGTCTCAAGGTATTAGGTGCCGAGGATGAGAGTGTTTCTGGTGCACATGGCGAGACGAAGAGAGAAAGAGACACTGCCACCACTAGAAATGAGGAATCCAATATAGAGAGTGAACGCCTTCCTATTCCGTTATCTGTTGTGTCTCAGAGCGAAAATGTCAAGAGATCGGAAAGTAATAGTCATTTAAGAAACGAGAGTGAGACTATCATTGGAGGTGAAGGTACAAATGATTCATCTGATAGTAATGTAAGGACTGAATTGCCTATTATATCCCTTCCTGGTGACAATGAAACCGGTGTAGAATTTGGTGACAAACATGGGGTGAATTTAGGAACAGCTACTTCTGTCCCTCTCAAAACCTCGTCCAAAGTTGACTCAGGTAAGAATGATAATAATGCATCAGGCAGCAACGACGCCCCAGCCTCCAAACAGACGATCTCCTCCGTGACGGACCTGCTGTTCACGGTTCCCAACGAGAGGGTCATCAGGCCTGCACAAAACAGCAAAGTTCAGAGTGAAATAAAGTCTACGGAAAAACTTATTCGGACCTCCCTGGAAGGCCTCTTGTTCCGCGTTCCTCCCGGCGGCCCGAGCAGCACCATCAAACAGTCACAAGAGGTAAAGTCTAGATTTAGAGCTTCAGGAGGGGATGTTGTGACCCCCACCACGACTACTGCCTCGCCAGACGCCACAACACCGCATCCTGAAGTGACCAGCCCCGAAGACCCACCCACAGGTGTCGACGTCAAGACCATTGTTACAGAAAGCGAACCGGCTCACCGCAGGTCCCACGAGAGGGGTAAAAAGATCCCTGGAGCAGAGGCGCCTCACGACACAAATAACCAAAGACTCAACGCTACAGAAAACGGGTCGCGCGAGCCAGAGAGCGCGGAGGAGGAGGAGGAGGAGGAGGAAGGTGACCTGATCTTGCGCACAGCGTGTCTACCTGTGGGTTCCATAGGCCGCTTCAAGGTGGAGGGTGTGACTTACCTGGTGACCGGCATTGGGGCGGGACCCGGAGCCGAGGACTGCAGGAGGGAAGTCACCAATGTGGTCAACAGACACATCCGACTGCCGGCCCTGAACCACACCACCCTCCTGGCCACCACCGCCTTCTACTTCGTGGCAGCGAGCGCTAACCTGATTGGTGAGTCGTGATTGCCAGTTGTTAGGGGAAGGGGTAGAGCAGGAGATACAGAGTTAAGGCACCGATAGAGTGTGTGCTGGAACCGAAATAAAAGATAGAGAGAAAAAAAGACGTGAGCTGCAGGGAAATCCAGCGTAAGAGTTTTAGCCTAACCAAAAAAAATATAGACTGGAATTAATGGGAAAAAAAGACTACACTGTAACACTTTTGAATGGATGTCCATAAAAAAGGGAGCAGCAATTCACGATTTTAGAGCTAGAGGCAGTGAGGGGAACTGAGGGACGGGAATGAGTATAGGAGAGAGGGAAGGAGAGGAAGAAGAGCGTGCAAGCTGTCTCACCCCATCACCCTTTACCCCACAGAGCCGGAGATGACCTACGGGTTCGTGAGGGTGGAGCAGTTCCGGCTGGCGGCCAACATTAGTAAGTACATCGCGAGGGAGGTTGTGTTTCATATTCTTCCCCACCTCCTCCTGCACCAGCCTCGTTTTTCTTACCACCATTGTCAGTGTCCTCCATCACCACCATCACTACCTGTCTTATTATTACCACGACCTTGAATTACACAAACACACTTCAAATTAATCATTGGACATTTTTAATTTCTGCATTGTGACTTCCCCTTACCCTTCCTGTTGGTGTCTCCTTTTTTAACATATAAATAAATGAAGACGTCAAGGCAGACTGTAACATCAGCGTCACTCAACCTGGACGCTGTGGCCGATCTTCCTGTCTCTATCTGTAAAATTCATCCTTCATCCCAGTCGAGTCCCCATCCACGTTCACTAAATTAATGTACACTAATAACATAAAATTACCATAACCACAGCTTTCATTATGCATAATTCATACGGGTTATCACCATCATCGTCATTACAGCAAACGATAGACATAATACGAAATAAATAGCACCCTTATTTATATCAGAACCACTTGCGTACTAAACAGCCATAAACAGCAGCACAGCGTAAGGCACAAACACGCAAAACACCACCACCACACAGCGCAATACTGGATAACGAGTGTTGTCATGAGCGAGACAGGCGGGAATAAGAGCGAAGGTGCGGGGAGTTGTAATCCTGTGTATCTGTTGGTGAAGCAGCGCGGACATGGCAATACTGCAGCCTTTACTGACGTGCCGGAAATGACGCGTCTGTACATGTTGCTACTAACCAAAGCCAACTATAATACATCTCTTTCTTTACGACCGTTCTCTATATACTGCTGATCTCATTTACATGCACGCCACGACGACGTAATTATAAATAGACTACGACTCATTAATATAATCTGATATATGGGACTCACTACATCCGAAGCATATGCTGGTATTGCTTCTACAACAACAGTAAATGAGAAATAGAAATATATAATTATCATAAAAGTAGTAATGTTGATAATAATAATGAAAATAGTACTATCAATAGAAATGTTGTAACTATTTCCTTTACTGCTGCCACCATACTACTCTGCTACTACTACTTGTATATTGTTGTTGCAGTTCCTTCTCCTATGACTACTACGACCTGTATTACTATTACAACCACTACTACTACTACTTTACTTGCCACGACTTCTAATGATAATAATAGCGATCATGAATAATACCTATAGCACTAGTAATGCTGATAAAGAAATGCTCTTTTTATCACCAATACTAAATATCTATCTTTACATATATAATTGTTACATCACTATACCACTTTCACCGCCCATCACTACCACCATGCCAGTCAACCCTTCGTCCCCCCCCTCCCCCCACACACACACAGATTGGACTGGACGGCCGCCTTTGTTTGCGGGTTGAGCACATTACAAATATGGACAGTGCTCAATGGTCACGGGTTTGCGGAAGGGGCGGCGTTTTTCAAAGATTATCCTCACTTGACTCGATTTGCTCAGCCTCTCCCCATAACCTGATCTGCCGTGCTTGGTGTAAGACCCTCTCCCCTTCACTCCCTATTTGTTTTCCTTTCTGATTCAACTCTGAGCTTCAATGTGGGTGAAAAAAAAACCTCGTGTTCCTGTTTGATACGAAAATTCGGTGGTTTTGGCACGAACGTTGTCTGATATGATTCGTTGTATATGTTTTCATCTAATTTTTCTTTGATTTTTCTTTCTTGTCTTTACGCATCCTTGTCTTAAAGTTCTTCAATCATGCTTTTATATATACTTCTCGGAAATGCGGTTAAGTATGGAGGGTGTCTTCTAGTTTGCCAATACATTAAACAATATTAACTGTGAAATAGCCTGTCATTTTGCATACATACTTACATCAAACCTACAAGGACGCAGACAATTTTTAACTCAAATCGCATAGTTTAAGAAATACGGATTCTACGCCGTCGCCGAAGGAAGACTTTTTCTCGTTTATTTGTTTGTCGAGGTGATTACACACACACACACACACACACACACACACACACACACACACACACACACACACACACACACACACACACACACACACACACACACACACACACACACACACACACACACACACACACACACACACACACACACACACACACACACACACACACACACACACACACACACACACACACACACGCACGCACGCACGCACGCACGCACGCACGCACGCACTAAACTACTTGTGATCTTTGTTTTCTTCTCTAACTCATTATTTTAACGTTAATAATGCTCCATTGTTACCTGGATGTCAATCTTTTTATCGGGTACATTATTTTTATGTATCTTAATCATCTTAACTTTCAGCTCTTATAAACATTCCCGTAAACCCCAACAGGCATAGCTGGCGTGTTGGCTTCATATTTTGACATGGATTGTTCATTTAATTAGCAGGTTCATTGTTAAACACGCTCAGTGGTCTCTGATACCTGGAACATTACGTAATTACCCCCTTTGTTACTAATTACATTGTGCCAAGAAGACAGCAACAACACTCCTCTTTCTCTCCGTGACTTACGTGCAACCTTAATCTTGCGTCCTGTATACTTTTTTTTTTTTTTTTTTTTTTTTTTTTTTACATCACAAAGGACTGGCCAAGGGCACAACAAAAATAGGTAACACAAAGCCCTCTCAGTTGCCAGTCCCTAAAAATAAGACAGTAAGAGAATAAAAAAAGAGGGGTGGGCCAATTTAGTTCGGGAGGTGTCTTGTTACTCTTCTCTTGAAAAGATTTAAGTCGTAGGAAAGGAGAAAAATAGAAACAGGAAGAGAGTTCCAGCGTTTACCAGTGAAAGGGATGAAAGAGTAAAGATACTGATTAACTCTTGCATTAGGAAGATGGACAGAATAGGGATGAGAATGAGTAGAAAGTCTTGTACAGCGAGGCCACGGGAGGGGGGGAGGCATGCAGTTAGCAAGTTCAGAAGAGCAGTGAGCATGAAAATAACGGTAGAAGATAGCAAGACTGTCAAATGACTGATACGGGACTGTTAAAGTCCTATAGTTATTTTTTTTTTTTATATCATAAAGGACTGGCCAAGGGGAAAAATGTCAGATTTCGTTGCTTCCCGCACTGCTGAGACTCCTGATTAATCACTCTGAAATACTTTTGTGCCATCAAGGGGTGACATTTTTTTTTATTTACATAGTTTTACGTCCTTCATCCCTATTTTATTCACTTTCCTTTCATTCACCTTCTTCTATACCAAACACGATTACACATGACGGCCATCATTACCATAAACTGCCGTGAATAATTTGATATACTGTCTATTCATAGTTCGTATATGCTGCTGTCGTTACTATCATTGCTATTATTATCATTACTGCTCTCATTATTACTATATTTTTTTACTTAATGAATTGCCGAGAAGACAAAGCAGCCTCATTTCAGTTCTAAATATAATGTTTCCAATTAGCACCTAACCTGCAGTCACTCAGCACACACAGCCGCCCTAAAAACTAATCTCACCATTCAACAGTTCACTATAAATACCCGACGTAGGTATTATACGGCGTAATTAGATGCTAGAAATAGATATTCTTTATGTACGCAATAACCACAATAACCATGGTTTTTTTTGTATATAAAGGGTACCAGACACTATCCTTCAATATTCAAATAAGAATGAACCACTGGGAGGGGAGAGAAAGTGGGATGCATAGAAATGGCAATACTGGAAACTATGAATACGCAATGTGCTACACAGAACCCACGAAAAGATGGCAGTGGGTACAGTGTTGGTGGGGAGGCGCGGCAAGACTGACTCAGACTGCTGATGAGAAGGAATAGAGAAACGACACACACACACACACACACACACACACACACACACACACACACACACACACACACACACACACACACACACACACACACACACACACACCCACACCCACACCCACACCCACAGCCACACCCACACACACACCCACACACACACAAATTAGTAAGACACAACTGCGCCTCAACAAATCACGTTCATCAAGCCAACTCACTCGTTCTGCTTCTTTGGAAACTTTACACCCCAAAGTAAAATAAAAACCCACTACAAGACCAGTGAATAGTGGGCGCTCATGTCTTTGCACGCCTCCCCTCCCCCCTTCTCCTTCCTCCTCACTCCGGGCAAGGCGTCTCCTCCTTGTGAAATATGAGGCGTCGAACACTTTTGAAATGGTGGAAGTTTGTTCGAGGAGTGAGTGGAGTAAGTAGAATGAGTTGTCTTCAGACCTGAGGCTTGAGGGAACGAGACAGCGGCGACATTGACAGCGTTTGACAATCTTGTGGCGGACATATGTGTGTGTGTGTGTGTGTGTGTGTGTGTGTGTGTGTGTGTGTGTGTGTGTGTGTGTGTGTGTGTGTGTGTGTGTTGGATTGACGGCGGCAAGAAGGACGGCGTCAAACAGTCACTGGGGTCCTTGCAACACCTGCTTTGATATGAAGTATCGGCCGCCGGCCAGGTAGGCGGTGCCCTTTAATCGAGGAGCTGCGTTGTGGTGATGGAGGTTGTGCCCTATGACCTTCTTGACCCGTGTGGCGATGTATTGGCCTATGTGGTGATGTGACATGATGTGTGTGTGTGTGTGTGTGTGTGTGTATGTGTTGTCCAATTGGGAAAACGGCGCAGTCAAACAAAAAAAGTACAGCACGCCTTTCATTACGAGGTGTGAAAAAGCAGTTACCTCCAGCGTTAGTCTCACAAGTCCAGAATAACTTGGCTCGTGGTGACAACTCCTAGATTTAAGAGGAACACCGCCGATGCCAACACTATAGCCTACGAGTACACGCTTTCGAGACCCGATATACCAGGGAGTTTCCTCTTTCCCCCGTCTTTCTCTCCGTTCCTCAACCTCCAGACTAAAAATACCAAGCCCAGCCACCGGCCGCTCTCACCCTTGACCTTTGTCTCTCGCTGCATATTACATCATTACATCTTTCCAAATGCTGCCGTGGTGGAACTGACTCACGCCGCCTTTGCCATCCAACACCAAGCGGCACTCTCTTCCCTACAGGATAAATAGTGCCTCAAAAAAGGGACCTACCACTTCAATAGTACTTGCCGTTGTTTTCTTTTGTATTTATTCTTCCCGTTGGAGATTTCGTTCATTGGAGTAAAATAAAAGACTGCAAACTCTTCTCCCTTGACCTCTCGTGATCTTTTACCCCTGTCAAACTTCATCGATGACCTTTGGTTTTGATGTGGCCTTATCAACGGTGACTCACGTATCCCCCCCCTTTCCTCCTTCCTTCCTTCCTTCCTTCCTTCCACCCACCATTACCTCTGACCTTCCTTTCGTGTAGCGTCCTCACTCAAG
>JACEEZ010004073.1:767500-797500 GCA_016584305.1 Chionoecetes opilio | reverse complement strand
TACAAGTAATATGAAAAAAGTACAGTAATTCTCTACTATAAACGAATACACGAATGATAAAAAAAATTATACTAATAACTATACGCTCATTCAAATAATATAAAGAAAGTATACTAATACATTGATATACACAGATATATATAAATAAAGAAGTTATACTAATATATAACATCAATCTTATAATACAAATTTTTAGTCATTATTTTTATTGCATGTTTTTATTGCGTTGGTTCCACTTGCAGCCAGACATTTACGCCCAATTTGAAGGCGTGCATGGAAGTGGTGATGTACAGGTCGGTCTGGCGCACCAAGGTGTTCCATAGTCGACCATAGCGCGGTAGGAAGGAGCGGAGGTAATGTTCCGTCTCGCGAAGGGCACAGTTACCTGATGGTCAATGTTGTGGGCCGCACGGGTAGCTTGGGAGGGCCTGGCCCGTGGGTTGAGGCGCAGCGCTGCCAGTTGTAGGAGTTGCATCCTGCGAGCCTTGTACATGACGCACATGCCTACCACGTCACGCCGCTGCTGAAGCGGTTGAAGGATCTGTGCAGCAGCCTCAGGGGCTTTCAGTCAATCCAGCCGCTGGGCTCTGGCTTGAACCCGGTCAAGGAGGCCGAGGTATGACGGTGGGCAGGAGGACCATGCGAAGGGCGAGTATTCCATCAGGGAGCGAACTTGTAACTTGTAGAGTGTGCCGACTCCCTGAGCGTCCAGAAGGTGCTCGACGCGTCGGATGCAGCTCAGTTTCCAGGCAGCATCCTTGGCGACCTTCTTGACGTGGCTAGTGAATGTGAGGCCAGAGTCGAACTCCACCCCTAGAATGTTGACTGACTCCTGGAGGTGTATTTTCCTGCCTTCCAGGAGAATGGCGTGTTGGTCTCAGTTGACTGCATCTTGCCTGCGGGAGATGAGGACGGCTTGGGTCTTGTCTGGTGCAAAGGTGACTTGCCATCTCTTGCCCAGGAGGCGATGCTCTGCAGTGCCTGGTTAATACGTATGACTGTGTTGTGGCGGTCACTCCTCTCACAGGTGAATGTGAGAACACAGTCGTCTGCGTACGCTCTTGCCTCAGGAATCAGCTGCAGGATGTCGTTGAAGTAAACGTTCCATAGTAATGGCCCGAGTGCACTTCCTTGAGGGACACTGGCTTTGATAGGATTTTCAGAGGAGGTTTGACCATTCACCACCACGCGCAGAGTTCTTTCGTGGAGGTAATCTTGGAGAAGGTGTAACAGGTCACCGCAGATCCCCAGGCTTCTCAGCTTGGTAGTGATGCCCTGATGCCACACCCTATCAAAGGCACCAGCGATGTCAAGGGCGTGAGCAATGTCAATTTCCTTCTCTCTTTCAGTATTTTTGTGTTGTCTCACCTTTCTTTCCCTCCATTTCCTCTCTTTTCTTTTATCTCTTTTTCTTTCCTGTCTATAGATTCCTCATTCCTCCCTTCCTCTCTCTCTCTCTCTCTCTCTCTCTCTCTCTCTCTCTCTCTCTCTCTCTCCTCTCTCTCTCTCTCTCTCTCTCTCTCTCTCTCTCTCTCTCTCTCTCTCTCTCTCTCTCTCTCTCTCTCTTTTCAGTATTTTTGTGCTGTCTCACCTTTCTTTCCCTCCATTTCCTCTCTCGTATCTTCTATCTTTCTCTTTCCTTCCTTCTCCAGATTCCTTATTCTTTCCTTCCTTATCTCTCTTTTGGTATTTTTGTGTTGTCTCACCTTTCTTTCTCTCCATTTCCTCTCTCTTATCTTCTGTCTCTTCTCTCCTTCCGTCTCTAGTTTCTTTACTCCTTCCTTCCTTCCTCTCTCTCTTTCAGTATCTTTATTTGGTCTTACCTTTCTCCGTCTCCTCTTTCTTATCTTCCATCTCAAGATTCCTAATTTTTTCCTTCCTTTTCTTTCTTTCTGTCGTTTTGCTGCCTCGTCTTTCCCTCCTTTCCTTCCGGCTTCTTCTCTCTCATTCCTTCCTTTCTGGTTTTCTTGTTATCTCTTCCTTTCTTTGTCTCCTTTTTTACCTCTGATTTGTGGTTTTCTTGCTCCTTTTACCTTCCTTGTTTTATCTCATCTCACTATTTTTTCCCCTTTTTTCTCTCATTACCTCTCACGTTTTTCATCTCCTTGCTTCCTTCCTCTTCATTGCTCTAAATATCTTCCTTTTATTCTTTGTTTTTACCTCATCCGTCCTCATTTCCTTCCTCATCATGTATTCTTTCCCTTCTTTCCCTTCTTCCCTCCCTTCCATCACCTTCCCACTCCTTCCATTTGCGCTGTTTAGTCGTTTTCTTTCTTCCTTTCTTTTTGGCTCTTTTTATCACCGTCTAGTCTCCCGTTTTCTCTTGGGCAAACTTTTCCACTTTCTCATATCTTTTTGTCTTCATTTACGTTCCTTAATATATCCGCAGACTCCTTATCCCTTACTCTCCTGCTTCCTCCTTCTCCTCTTCTTCCTCCTCCACCTCCTATTCTTCCTCCTCCTCCACCTCCTATTCTTCCTCCTCCTCCTCCTCCTCCTCCTTCTCCTCCTCCACCTTCTCCTCCTCTTCCTCCAGACTCCTTACCCCTTACTCTCCTGCTTCCTCCTTCTCCTCTTCTTCCTCCTCTACCTCCTATTCTTCCTCCTCCTCCCCTCCTCCTCCTCCTCCTCCTCCACCTTCTCCTCCTCTTCCTCCTCCGTTACCTCTTCTTCAATCCATTCCTTTGCGCTTTTCCTTTTTTTCTCATACTTTCAGAACTTCCCACAGATGCCCGAAGATGCTCTCTTATATCTCTCTCTCTCTCTCTCTCTGCCTCTCTCTCTCTCTCTCTCTCTCTCTCTCTCTCTCTCTCTCTCTCTCTCTCTCTCTCTCTCTCTCTCTCTCTCTCTCTCTCTCTCCTCTCTCTCTCTCTCTCTCTCTCTCTCTCTCTCTCTCTCTCTCTCTCTCTCTCTCCAGTGTGGGAAAACTTTCTTCGGGAGGAGTTTTTCGCTTCACTAGTTATCTGACGAAGGAGAGGGCTGCTAGGGCTTCTCCTTCGTCATGACTTCTCCATTCACAAGTCATCCTTCAACCACAATAAACCTCGTCTTAATTTCCCTCAATATATAAATGCATGAAAATATACATCGAATTCCCTACATAAAAACCCTGACCAACCAAATTCCTTGTCGCTCACGGATCTACTTCATCGTTAAAACCATTTCGGCCAAAAGACAAACGCGGATAAATATGAGTATTCTTTAATGTACGTACGTCTCCATTCATACCGGTAGTTCAATAGCCGCGTATTCCTCTTAAATCCTGATAATCTGGTACCAGGCTCTTTCTGATCTGCATTTCCGACGACTAAAACGAACGATATGAAAAGTAGAATGATCAGTGTTTTGTGCGTCCTGCTTCTAATGTCTGCGGATGACTCGAGTACAGATGACGTGATGCTTTTTATCCGCGGTGCAATGGGATCAAAAAGACTTACTCTCTCTCTCTCTCTCTCTCTCTCTCTCTCCTCCCTCCTCTCTCCTTCTCTTCTCCTCTCCCTCTCTCTTCTCATCCTCTCTCTCTCTCTCTCTCTCTCTCTCTCTCTCTCTCTCTCTCTCTCTCTCTCTCTCTCTCTCTCTCCTATTTAACTATCATGTTGGTCTATGAATGTTGTATGTCTTTTTCCGCGGCTTTATGGTGTATGATTATTTATTATTAGTAGTAGTAGTAGTAGTATCGTAGTAGTAGTAGCAGTAGTAGTAGTCGTAGTAGTAGCAGCAGTAGTAGTAGGTAGTAGTAGTAGTAGTAGTAGTAGTAGTAGTAGTAGTAGTAGTAGTAGTAAGTGTGCTATCAGATATAAAAATTATCAGGTATAAAGTTATTTGTACCTGAAAATGGTGTCAGCTATTAGTCTAAAGGAAGTTTTTTTTCTGTCTCCCTCTCATCTTCTCTTATCCCATTACTTTCTCTCCTCCTTCCTTCCCTTTCTCTTTCCTTCCAGCAGCCGGTATTTCTCCTTTAGCCATCCCTAACTCATACCTTCCTGCATCCTTACTATCCTTCCTTTCCCTCAGTCACCCTTGGCCTCCCTTCCCTTCATCCTCTTTCAGTAGGGAGTAGGAGGGCGTAGGGGAGGGTGGAGGTAGGAAGGGAAAGATATGTCACGTCTATGTTCCAATTATGTTACTTTAATGATGCGGCGACACGAGATTTTCCTTATCTTAACGTTCATAAGGTTAAGATAATGCATTCACTTGCCCTTTTTTCTTATCTCTCTCTCTCTCTCTCTCTCTCTCTCTCTCTCTCTCTCTCTCTCTCTCTCTCTCTCTCTCTCTCTCTCTCTCTCTCTCTCTCTCTCTCTCTCTCTCTCTCTCTCTCTCTCCAATATGATAATAGCGGTTTTGATCTAGCTCAGAAAATTCCATTACCATTACGAGATCATATTCCATACGCATTTAATACTATAACATTTTTTTTATTCCTCCTCCTCCTCCTCCTCCTCCTCCTCCTCCTCCTCCTCCTCCTCCTCCTCCTCCTCCTCCTCCTTCTCTTCCTCCTCCTCCTCCTCCTCCTCTTCCTCCTCCTCCTCCTCCTCTCTTCCTACTCCTCCTCCTCTTCGTCAGTGTTCCTCGCGCCCATGAACACTTCGGAGTCCCCTCGCAGGCCCTTCATTACCTATGTTCCATTCGAAGGATTAAGAAGAGAGACTATGAAATGGATTTGTGAAGCCATACCCAGTGCTGTGTTGCAAGATAAAGGAGGAAAGACGTAGTATACCCCTCTCTCTCTCTCTCTCTCTCTCTCTCTCTCTCTCTCTCTCTCTCTCTCTCTCTCTCTCTCTCTCTTGCACCTCCTCCTCTTTTTATCCGTCTTCTCTTCCCATCTGATGAAGAATTTTCCATCGATGAAGTTTATCTCTCCTCATAACATAATAATCTGTTCATCATTAGCAACATCCCCTTCCCCTGCTGTCCTCGTCCTCCCCGCTCTCTTTTTATTATTTTTGTAATTTTATCTAAACATACATATACATGAAGCCCAAAGGTGCACTGTCGTGTGCTATCTATCTTAAGGGCAAGTAAATATAGCTATATACACATAAATACAAAGACCTAAAAAACTAATATTTTATACATATATGCATCACTAAAGTGTTTGTTGAGGCACTGTTGCTGTCACTAAGTGTCACGGTATCACTAGCGTCAGCGGGGTGGGCTTCGACAGTCTCCACCGATTGGCCGCCAACTTTACACTTTGTGTGTTCATCTCCTGGATGTGAGGGACAGCGGCCGTGAAAATGTTCCACATCCTGGAGACGCGGCCCACAAAGGTGCGTTGGTGCTGGCTGGCACGGAACGCGGCACCTCCACTGCATCACCACTGGTAAGCACCGTTCTCGTGCTTCGCGTGGCGACTCTCGGAGGCTGTCGTAACCCAGCCAGGTGTGGCACTCCCTGCACCTGTGCCTTGTGGAATACCACAAGCGCCGCAACGTCCCTGCGGTGTTCCAGTGAGTCGAGGGGACTCACCGGCTCGGGTTGGGCTGGGGGGGTGCAGCATCCACCAATCGCAGGGCTCGACGATGTATGCTGTCCAGCCTCCTAGTGCACGAGGCTGCACACGACATCCAGGAGAGGGCGGCGTACTCTAAGTAAGGCCGTATCTGGGCCTTGTAAAGCAAGAGCTTCCCTCCCCTGTCGAGGAAGCCGGCTACCCTTCGCAGGGCAGAAACCCTGTGAGAGGCCTTTTTAGCAATATGTTTGATGTGGCCGTCAAACCTTAGCTCTCGGTCCACCTCTACTCCCAGAACCTTGACGGCTTCCTCTCTCTCTCTCTCTCTCTCTCTCTCTCTCTCTCTCTCTCTCTCTCTCTCTCTCTCTCTCTCTCTCTCTCTCTCTCTCTCTCTCTCTCTCTCTCTCTCTCTCTCTCTTTTCTTCTTTATACTGCTCTAATTTTTTTTTATGCCCTCTTTTTCTCTTTCCTCCACGTCGTATCGCTCCTCTTCCTCCTCCTCCTCCTCCTCCTCTTCTCCTCTTCTTCTTCTTCTTCTCATCCTCCTGTTTCCTCAGCTTTATCATACAACTTCCTCATCCTTTTTCTCTCGCCTCTTTGTCACCATCCTATGTCCCTTTTAGGCTTTCCCTCTACATATTCTCTTCCATTATCTCATCTTTTCTACTCCTTTCTTCTTTATCCCCAAGACAATTATATAATCTACCCTAACCGCTTTCCCTTATCGCTTTTCTCTCTATCTTTCTTGAGCTTTCTTATCTTTACTTCTCCCTCCTAATTTCTTGTTCTTTTCATTACCGTCCCTTCCTTCCTCCCTTCCCTTCTTCACTTCCCTCGAGATGACTTTGATCGTCCTCTCTCATTTCAAACTCTCCATTAACCTCTATAATAACGTCCTGCAGGAGGTATAAAGGGCGGCGGAGGAAGACCAGACAATCCCCTTCGTCAGTCTGTGTAGCTCTTTACTCTTCAGGAATGTCACGGTTTACATATATTTTGTTTCTTTATGTTACTGTGTATGTCTGTTTTTGTGTTTCTATGTCTATCTGTGAGTCTCTCTCTCTCTCTCTCTCTCTCTCTCTCTCTCTCTCTCTCTCTCTCTCTCTCTCTCTCTCTCTCTCTCTCTCTCTCTCTCTCTCTCTCTCTCTCTCTCTCTCTCTCTCATTTTGATTAACCAGCATTCAACATCTTCTTCGGACTTAATAGCCACATCATTAATCTTTTTCCAATAAATATCCATTCTGAGCTTTTCATGAGCAGTATTTTCAGTAAATTTTGTACCAGGCGCACTTGATATCTTGACTTGAACTTTTTTCTTTCAGGTGTGTGACAAGATTCGGGGTTAATTTTGTACCAGGTGGACGTGGTATTATCTTGAACCTATTATTTCAGGTGTGTGACAAGATCCAGGGTTTTCGAGTGAGCTGGGCGTTGGGTGCCGCCCTCGACTACCTGCAGAACCACTGAGCCCCTCGCGAGCACTGCCGACAAAAGGGAGTCACCGAAGGGGAAAAGGAGTGGATGAAAATAGACCTTTCTTTCCATCTCTTCCCTCCCACGTCGTGATGGATAGGAGAAAGGAAGAAGGGAAGGAAGAGGTAGAGAGGAAGGGATCGGAGAAGAGGTAGGGAGACGGACATCGTGGAAGGAAAGCCGTTGTGAAAGGAAGAGCATTGTCGTGTTTCTAAATAACGTCAATTATGCTCGTGTGTCCCATAATTCCGTCTCCTGCCTCCCCCGTACACCAAACAGACACACTATAGTAAGTCTTAGAAAACATTTGAGGTAAAACTACATCACCTTTATCAACAGAGTAAGCGGGATTTTCATATATTTAAGTCACATGTTAGTCATCCCATAGGTGCTCACTCCTGATAAGAGTAGAGGGGGGGTGGCGGTAAGTAGTAGTAGAAAGGAGTGGAGTAGGTTTTCTGGAGTCAGTTAGTGCCTTTACGCCACACGCTGCCAGTCATTCAGGCTAAGATGGATGGGTTAAAAGTACGAAAAATACCTCAGTCCTAGGTTGCTCTGCCCCTCCCCCGTTTACCAAGTCACCTTACCCTGTGGAGAGTGCGTCGTGAGTTACCATGGTTGTGTTACCATTATGTCGTCCTCCCGTGTACGTGTATCCCACTATAGTGTCCTTCCCCCTTCCCCTGGGTAGTAGCTCTCGTGTTAATATGTCCCACGGTGGTTTATCTGCACCCCTGTGGCTGTGTGTGTGCGTGCGTGTGTGTGTGTGTGTGTGTGTGTGTGTATGTGTGTGTGTGTGTGTGTTGGTGTTTCACTGGTGGCGTTGCTCTGGGTGTTGTCTCGGCGCTGGTTCCCTCTCGCTGTGTCCCTTTCCTCCCCCGCATTGACGCTCTCATTATCGCGCCTCTCACCGCCCACTCAGCCCCGCGCGCCCCACTATCTTGTCTTCACTTGTCAGCCGTCCACGTCACTTGGCCTCACTGCAAACAAATGACAATTTCAAGTTGTGTTACCACGACTCTCCTGCCGCAGCTCTTAAAGGAGGGGGAATGGCCTCGAGGCGGAATTACGATACCATTGATCTTTTTGAAAGAATATAAGGGATAAAATTTTGTCTGAGAAAAAAATTAGGAAATAATTTTACTCAAGGGGTAAGAGGTCGATACGAAACTGGCGTTATTAGTGGCGTCCACCTTTTAAAGTTTTTCCTTCACTTTCACACAGAATCTCTGAAGATTTTTGTGATCATATGTATTTAACACCATCAAAAATCATGAATTGAACGCCGGACTTATTCAGCCTCTGCCGCCAGCCGTAGTTAACGAGTTTCCCAGAATGGCGGTGGGACCCAACGCGCCACTGACCTGCAATTGCCTCGGCTGAAGGTCACACAACATCAGCACTTCACTTTTAAATTGGATTCCAGCATTGATTTTTTCGTGAATTTCAGTGTCACATCCAGACCCAGTGGATTAACGCCGTCCTTTTCACAAAATCGTGGCCTCGCCGCCACCACGGAGGGGAAAGTACAATATACGCTTAAATGTGGCTGGAAGGGTGCTGCTTGGTGCCTCGAGGTGTTCCTTGACCCCTTGAAGCAACAATTTTTTGCCACTTTCGAGGTGTATACGACAGACCCTGCGAAATCCATGTTTATAGGCTGAATCAGACTAAGCAGAGCATGACTTCCTGTAACCCTCCTTATAGTCACGCTGAAGGAGTAAAGAAAACACCCAACACAGAGAGAATAAACACGACCCTGCAGAGTAGTGCTGCAACACGTCATAATTACGAAAAATTGCATGTACGTTCGTTGTGTCTTTGCCGTAACCTTGCCGCTGTGGGTGCCGCGGCGAGCGACGGTGACTAGCTGATGTGCTTGTTGCTCAGCCGTCAGCGCGCAGAGGCATTGACACACAAGACTAATAAGGATGGTGTGAGCCCCAGCGATGCGGGCGCCAGCATGCCGCCCAGCCTGTGCACGGGAGGTCATGGCGAGGCAGAGGCTGCGGCTCCGTACGTTGTGTTGGGAGAGGAAATCTTGAAATGGGAATATATGAAATTAGATCAAACTCAGACACTAACCTCAATAGGCGCCTTGTTATGCAACGTTACCTTGGTGGTATTATTCTTTACTCAAGAAAATATCGCCATCACAGCGCCATGATTACTGCCATCAATCAGATATATGAAAGAATAAGTTGCATGAATATGATGATCTTCATGACACTAGCTCAATATTGTTTTGTTTCTGGTCTCCACAGACACGATAGGGCAAATTGTACCATTATTATATAGGTTTGTTTGTTTGTGTGTGTGTGCGTGTGTGTGTGTGTGTGTTTGTTTGTGTGAGTGTTTGTGTGTGTGTGTGTGTGTGTGTGTGTGTGTGTGTGTGTGAGGGCGCATATGTGTGTTTGCATATGCATGTGAGTGTGCTTGTGTGTGTATGTTTGTGTGCGTGTATATACACGCTAGTTGTGTATATATATATATATATATATATATATATATTATACACATATATAAAACACACTTTCTTTCTTCCCTTTTCTTTAGATGTCTAATCTTAAGTCCCTCTCCCTACGGTGTGTTGAGTGGCAGCTTGGTTGAAGAGTGATAGAAGGCAGGCGTGATGTCAAATGTGTTCATTAATAGAGATAATAATCCATGATTCACTTCGTATGAACGTAATGATGTATTGAGTGGTTGATTGAGTTATTGATTGTGTATTGTTGCTTATTGATTTAATTCCTCTATAGACCTTTATTTCCTCACTAGAACATAAGAGTTGTACTGCAGGAGAAAGAGACATTCAACGTATCCTTACATCATAATAAGACCACCACCGCCACACTGTCTCCAGAGCCTGCACGGGGTAGCTCGTCCGGAAAGGGGAGCTAGTTATGTCGGCTCACCCATGCGGGTCTTCCTTTCCCCCTGCCTCTCCCCCCCCTGCCAGGCCCTCGAGCGTTACTAGGCAACACTAGATTCTACACACTTTTCAGTATCGGGAGGAGTTAGGAGTGGTTGGTAAGTCTGTGGCCTGGCTGCGGGCGGGTCACCTCAACCCCCGCGGCAGGGTTGAGAGGGGGTTAGAAACTGCTTGATTAGGTACTCTCCTAATTTAGTTACCAGATTGGAAATTGATATGACATCCAATGCGTCTCATGTTGGAGTAATATCCACAAGTATACTCCTACAGCACCAAGTGGAGTATGGTGACAGCCGAGTAGCATGAACTGTAAAACTAATAACAATAAGTCTGATCTAGAAAGTCTCATTAGCAACCCAGAGATGCCAGGCGCCCACTTATGATTGAGGTGGAAAGGTGCGTCACGAGCGCGTCACACTCTTAATACCGCTACACAGCAGGCAATGTATACTGTTGACAGAAATTTTGCGGGAACATGTGTCTGGAAAGATTCCCTCTGAGCCTGCACTGTCAATCCACAGCTGAGCGAGCGTTGTGCAGGATCACACAACGCTATGGAGTGCCTCAAACAGGATCAAGATGCAGCCTACATTGATCCTGCTTCAGACGGGCTGTGTGTTCCCCCGCTGCTCTTGTGGTTTATATGCGGAAGGATATTTTGTAGCCAGGGTTTATTTATATCCGGGATTGTCTTAACATATTTACTTTAATTTACTTTGCGGGTGATCTGAACGGAAAGAACCGCTGCCTTTTCAACAAACTCCAGCGCGGTGATATGTTTTTATGTACGGTTTAAATGGCTGCCGTGAAACTTGCCTAAAAGTGACAGTTATATGAATGCTTGGAAGTGAGTGATAGTGTGACACAATTGCTATTTTGAGCTGCCTTCCACCCGAGGGATGGAGTCAGTCTCAGCTCATCACTGCCAGACCACTGCGGACCTCGAGTGTGCGTGTGACGTCACGGAAGGTCATCAACTTCATGGGAACAGGTCATCGGCCTCTCCTTATGACTTATTATAGGTTATTTAATTTATTGATATATCGATGACGTCTTAATACCAGCAATAACTTTCAGTGCCGTCAGGATATTGTTAAAGATATTATTAATGCTGTACA
This sequence comes from Chionoecetes opilio, assembly GCA_016584305.1. NCBI lineage: Eukaryota > Metazoa > Arthropoda > Malacostraca > Decapoda > Majidae > Chionoecetes > Chionoecetes opilio. The sequence goes on along the minus strand of JACEEZ010004073.1, from coordinate 786,525 downwards.
CAAGCAATGTCTTGGTCACGTGTTGTATATGATCACTACCTCATGGAAACCACATCTGCCATAGCGACCTAAGCTAAACTAAGTAGACCAGTTCCTGCCAAGACAAGCTTTCGGTCTGTATTTCTATTTATACTAAGCCTTTACACTATTGTAAGATGACTCAGATGGAAGTAAGACGATAATAAAAATAATTTGTTTTGGAAGTTGTCGTGGTCTTCATTCCCTCCACCTCGGCATCGAGAACACACGCCCACACCAGTCTCACGGCCGCAACACTGGAAACGTTGTAGTAGCGACTGCGGCAAGACCAGCGTTCATAATTATCTAGTAGTAGTACTCATTAGTAGCAGGGCACAGCATCAACAAGAATGTATATGCCAGCATTATTTACGTTAGTCTCGTGTTGTTACCCCTGATGCACACAGTCTGTATACAGCATAATGTGACACTCCATCCTGCGAGGCAAGGCGACTCTCATCCCTGCTGCGAGGTGAGTACACGCAGTATGTAAGTATTCGTGTAGTCAGTAACCAGCAGGTGTTGGCAAGACTGGCGGCCGTAATGTGCCACATACTGTCAGTCTGTTAACTAAAGACTATGTATTGAGTGACGGCAGTTGAATGTATATAAGGTACACGTACATACGTAAGGGTAGTTCTTGTGAATAAATACAATCATGTATCTTTTAGTTTTCATATAAGACTTGCTTGGCTTTGATGGCTACAATAGCTCTGTGGTGGTGTGCTTGGGAGGAACACGTGATTGGTCAGCCTTGTGACATGTGACTGAAATCGCCTGTGATTGGCTTATGCACTGAGGTACCACGACATTCCCTCGCCTCGGGCGGCAGTCACCGACCGGCGGGAAGTAAGGATGTACGTATGTTTGTGTGAGTATGTGTGTCAGACCCTTTACAAGGAACTTTCTGTGAAAAGAAATGCGGATGAACTGTGGAAAGACATTACGTGAGAGCGCGTGCAGCCAAGTGATGGGTGGACGCCTGCCCTGCTGCAGCTCAGCCCACCGGCCAAGGTACGATGATCATGTGCACCCAGGCGCTTTTATAAGGTAGCTACTGGTGACTGTGTTACGCTCATTGACTAGGTTTTGTAATCAGTGTTGAGGTTGTCAGTGTTATATCAATTAGGCATGCAAGTGAACAGTAATTTCGGTAAAACTGCAGTTTAGTACAATACTCCCTATGGACCAATACTCCTCTGACATAACAGTGGGGCTACGCCCCCCCCCAGACCCCCCACACGCTAGTTAACTACCCTATCCCTAACTACCTAATTAACCCCTTGTTGTTTTTCATTTCCAACGGGTGTTGTAGGGGTTAGAAATGCTGCAAATTGTCAGATCTACGAGTTGGGGACTGTTATAACTACCTGCCTTGTAATGCATTAGATTGCAGTAAAACCGTAATTTCAATGTTTTGACTTAACGATGACCAGTGAGTGCTCGTCACGAAATGTTTCATTCATGGAAACCATATGTAAGTAGTTGAGTAATATAACTTCTCCAAAATACTATCGTCGTGGAGAAGAGAAGCACAAGAGTGAACGCACACTCATTCTAAGCAGTGGTGGTTGTCACATTTGGCAGTCAGCGTCATCACCGCACCAGCGAGCAAAATGGTAAGCTTAACCACTTTTTTCCTCAGCTGAGCTTGTCCGAGCACCCTCACACCTTCCATTACCTAAAAGGTATGGCTGCTTGACGTTATGATCATGGCAGCCTTTACCTGTACATATGCTGAGAAAAAATAGATGTAGCCTACTAGGCTAGCGTGGTCCTAATATAGTGCTCGTTGAAGAGTTGTGTTCAGACAGACAATTATTAGTGCGCGAGAATGAACAAGCGACGAGGGCCACTGAGGTGCCTCACCGCCAAGGGAGGGATGGAACGCCATAGTGATCATGTGTGAACTGAACGTATGTCTTAACTCATAAGTTGTTCATCAGGGTAGCTCAGCTGGTTTGGAAGCGGCTGTGGGCAGGCGACTAACATTACTGTGCATGCGAGATTCATGACGCAATGCGGAGAACGACGGTCATTGTGCCGAATATTATGTTGAACAATATATAATTACAGTTTTCAAGAAAGTTACCTTGAACGGAACTGTATTCCTTGTCATATGACAAATTTTGTTCAGGTTAATGATTTCACGTCTATTTTTCTTACTTTTCTTATTTTTTTTTTCCCATTAGTTTTCTCAATCTCATTTTTTTTTCTCGGTCATCAACTCTGCTGACGTTTGACAGCTTTAAATACCACGCTTTCATTTACAGGCACATGCAGTAAATGGAAATATATTTATTTTGGAGCAATTTAGAATTCAGGATATAAATGTTTGGAATGTTTTAAAAGTTTAAATGAATCACATGATCAAAGTGTTTTTCAATCGTCGCTGAATGATGCAACACAGGCGCAGCGCGTCACGCATCAAACGGACCCAGCAACCCAAACTACCGCTACGCCGCGAATGCCGCGCCGCCACCCGGGTGACCTGTGTGTACGTAACGCCTTGTTACCTCCTCAGATTCCCTCCTAGGGCTTAGGGGTTGTGACGGAAAAAGGCCACGTTTATGCCTTTTTATGGACAAAAGACTTGCTGCCGACAGTCCACTCTGCCTATCCTCACGTCCCTCACTCACATGGTGTTTTACTCCTCCCTTTCATCAGCGTACCCACTGGCGGATTCTGAAGGGGGGCATCCGCGAGGGAGGGAGGGAGGGGCGCATATTCCCGTTTCTGGAAGAGTATGTGCCGTTTACTCTTGAACACATCAGATTAGGTTACGTTAGGTTACGGATAGGGTAGGTTAGGTTATCACGAGCTCTGTAAGGTAACTTTGTGTGGGAATCACAATGAGGGTATTTTCGAGATAATCCTATGGTTAGTTTCGGAGCTACAGCCAGGCGTCTTCACTCGGAAACCACATACTAGCATACTGAACGGGAATATGCATCCGGGGTCATTCTCTCCGTAAAGGAAAAATCATACAGGTTGCGCCGCCCAATAAAAATGATGTAGGAAATATTACGTACTGCTTGTTTCCATAGGCCTTTTTCATCCAGGAACATTAATTTTGTATGCACATACACAAGGTCAATATTTTGTGATACTGATGGACAGGTTCGTTGCTTTAACCGATTGTTTATTACTATTTGTGCTAAAATAGTAGGGATTTTGGAATTTGGGGAGGCGGTGGCAGAGTGGTTAGCGCCTGTAAGTGTAATATAAGTAACTAAAAGCCCGCAAAAAATTGCAAAAAAGTTGAGTTTTAGTGAATCTATAATTACCAACGTATAATTTTTATCCAGTATAATAGAAACGTTAAGGACTCAGTGAGAACTCTGAAACGTAGAAACCGAGCATACAATATATCCAATAAGTTACTTTTACATTCGAATATTACCTTTGTGAATCTTGGGCTTCATGACAACTCAAGGATTTTCTTACCACCCAACAACGATGGTGCTCGGCTGGTCTTCCTTCCTGACGCTATGGAAGAAGTTCTGGCCATTGACTTTTCAACGACGGCGAAGTAATTAAACTTTTTGCTGTATTTTTCTCGATTTTCAGAAAGCCTCCACAGGGCGGATGCCACTCGCCCACCGCCCGTCTGGCTGCCTGACTTGCTCTGCGGGTCGTTATGGCGATATTGACAGAGATATCTTGGTCTTTCCCTTCAACTCACTGCTTCTCCCTTTTTACCCATTATCTCTTAAACTTAAATGCTACTGACGTATTGTGTCCGAGGCGAGGTGTGCTGAGCCGATAATGATTATAACGATGTGAAAGACCATTACTTATACAGTGCACCTTATTTTGTGGGAACCCTTTTCATCCCCTACCACTCTTGTCCTTGACTTTATGCAGTGACAACCTATCTTGATGGTTGATTGGTTCGTGTTTCCAGTGTTCAGGGGGAGGATGGAGGAGGGTTGTGTGGTGTAGTGTTCTTGGTCCTGTTATAGTTTTTGGCAGAGTATTAATTCCTCTGCTGTGATGCAATGTCGTTGTGTTACTCAGATTACCACAAATACTTCACCTTGGGACAGTTCTTCCTTTATATTCCTTTGAATCTCCCCTTCACCCCCGCCCCAACCACACGCCGTGCCGCCAGCCACAACCACACGCCGTGCCGCCAGCCACAACCACACGCCGTGCCGCCAGCCCCAACCACACGCCGTGCCGCCAGCCCCAACCACACGCCGTGCCGCCAGCCACAACCACACGCCGTGCCGCCAGCCCCAACCACACGCCGTGCCGCCAGCCACAACCACACGCCGTGCCGCCAGCCCAACCACACGCCGTGCCGCCAGCCACAACCACACGCCGTGCCGCCAGCCACAACCACACGCCGTGCCGCCAGCACAACCACACGCCGTGCCGCCAGCCACAACCACACGCCGTGCCGCCAGCCCCAACCACACGCCGTGCCGCCAGCCACAACCACACGCCGTGCCGCCAGCCACAACCACACGCCGTGCCGCCAGCCACAACCACACGCCGTGCCGCCAGCCACAACCACACGCCGTGCCGCCAGCCACAACCACACGCCGTGCCGCCAGCCATAACCAGAGGAGGTCCCCGGCAAGGCAATCTCATGACCTAGATATTAATTTTTCAAATTCAGCGCAACATGATTTTATCGTTTGAAATTTCAATATTAATTTTCATCTATCGGTGTCGTTTTGGCGTAACGACTGTCGGGCTGCCTAGTGAACTGCAGCGCTGCTCGTATTTCAAAATTAATTTCATCTCATAAGCCATATTAAATACCCTCATATACATGCCATATGAGAATAATAAATGAGTGATTCTGGTAAAATATCCTCACTGTAGATTAATCGAATGCTTTGTTTGGCGTGCAGCTCGTGCAACACAGTGTTACGGCATGGGTGCAGCGCGGCCACGGGGGCTGAGCGGCAGCCTCTGTGACCACTGCGGCGAGGCGTGGCGGCGGCGGCTCAGTCATCCCCTGCAGCGCCGTCCTCTGCATGTAGCGATGACCCACACACCACCATATCTCCACACATTCATGAGGCCGCGATTTGCAAACATTCGATTTAAATTCATTGGTCAAAAGAAAATACTTTGAAATGTATTTGATATGAAAGCATATGAGCACGTGATGACGGGTTCTCTGTATATGGAAGGGAGCGACGTCAGAGGCTTCCTAGAATGTGCCGAAGGAATGCTGCCGTAACAAGGCGGCGAGCAGTCGATACTTGAAGGATGTTGGGGGGGGGGGGGGGGGAGGTTATTGCGAGGGTTGTGTTCTTGTCTTAAATGAAATACTTAACTTAGTAATTGAAAAGTTAGTATTCCAGCCTTGTATGTTACGGGAATAAACGTAATTAGAAAAAATACCACCACGGAAGTTTCGTATTAATGATGTTATTGTGTTCAAGAAAATAATAGTTGTTGATAACTTTTTGAAAAATTTATTTAACATTCGTCAACTTCCTATTACTCCGTATGAAGCTGAAATGTTTGTGAGAGGTTCTGAGTGGTGCCGCCGTCTGCCTGGCCCACCCACGCCCACACACTAACGCCACACGCCCACCACCTCGCCTCCACCTCTCTCCTCTCAACAAGACTCACATTACAAGCTGTTGCATAAAAACATTCACTTTATCAGATGTAGTGCATGCCTTCACGCTCTCAGCACTGCACATTAAGGGTTTTTTTTTAAGTACAGTCAGTATATATGATGGGTTCTTGGCTACCTTGAACCGTGCATCGTGTTAAGACAGGATTAAGCGTACTCAGAAACAAACATGATACTCCATAGTGACACTTAGATGACATTACACACACGTATCTCTAAGCAGTACTCACAATGCCCTGAGGATGAAGGCGCATCAAGCCTCTCTACTGTGTACATGTGACCACTAAACACTCTTATTGGGTTATCGAGAATGCAGTGTGGGTTGCACCATGATTCACTTACTGTGTGAATGATAAGGCAGAAAAGATCGTATGGTTATTTCAGTTAATTATGTTCTGCGTCAGACAAAGGAAGGAGCTTGGTAGACAGTGGGCCATGGGAGACACCCTTATCAACACACAGACACACACACACAAAAGGGGTTGGGGGAACTTGAATTGCGTGATAAAGCCAAACTGGGGAAAAAATGGTGGAAGGGAAAATTATTCTCTCTTTATTATCTCATCGAGGAGTTTTTATTGCTTTGTGATGTAATCTGCTTTTTCAGCAAGGTATTACGTGGTGTTCTGCAGCTGTGGTTTTGGTGGATATTTATTTGACGATAATATATTCGACTCTACTATATATATTTGACGTTATATATTCTTTACTAGATAGCTTACATATGTCAATTTTTGTTTTGTTTATTGCGCTCTTCTCCCCCTCACTGCCCCCTTCCCTTCCCATCACTGCTCCCCCTTCCCTTTCCCCTCACTGCCCCCTCCCCTTCCCCTCACTGCCCCCTCCCCTTCCCCTCACTGCCCCCTCCCCTTCCCCTCACTGCCCCCTCCCCTTCCCCTCACTGCCCCCTCCCCTTCCCCTCACTGCCCCCTCCCCTTCCCCTCACTGCTTCCTCTTCCCCTCACTGCCCCCTCACCTTCCCCTCACTGCCCCCTCACCTTCCCCTCACTGCCCCTCACCTTCCCCTCACTCCCCCTCACCTTCCCCTCACTGCCTCCCCTTCCCCTTGCCCCTCACTTCCCCTCCTCCCCCTTCCCCTCACTGCCCCCTCCCCTTCCCCTCACTGCCCCTCCCTGTCCCTCACTGCCCCCTCCCCTTCCCTCACTGCCCCCTCCCTTCCCCTCACTGCCCCTCCCTTCCCCTCACTCTCCCCTCAATTCCCCTCACTTTGCCCTCCCCTTCCCCTCCACTCCCCCCACCTTCCCCTCCTCCTCGCCCTTTCCTCCTCCTTCCTGTTTATCTTCCCAGTGCTCTCTCAGGTGCTCAAGGTCGCCCGTCTCCCGCCACAAGCACAAATGTAGTAGGTAATTAGATCAGGTATATCCATAAATTTTCGAGTATTCTTTTAGTCATTTTGTTCTGTGTCGAATGAAATGCTCCCTTCCAATCCCTCCCAAATTCACCCTTCCTTCCTCGTACTCGCTTTCCTTTCCTCCTTTCTTTTTTTTCTTCCAATATTTTCGTCTTATTTCCCTCTCGTCCTTTCCTCGTATATCTTCTTCCCTTTTATTCCCTTCCCTCATTCTTTCCTTCCATTCTCTTTCTTTTTATTCCATCCCCTTCCCTTCCCTTCCCTTCCCTTCCCTTCCCTTCCCTTCCCTTCCCTTCCTCTTCCTCCCTTCCCTTCCCTTCCTTCCTTCTCTCTTTATCATCTCATTCCCTTCCCTTCCCTTCCCTTCCCTTCCCTTCTTTCCTTCCCTTTCCTTTCCTTTCCTTTCCTTTCCTTTCCTTTCCTTTCCTTTCCTTTCCTTCCCTTCCCTTCCCTTCCCTTCCCATCCCTTCATGAAATACCTTAGCCTTTGAATAATGTAGCAAATAAACTCTCAGCATGGTAATCTTTCTCAGTTGATGAAAGGGTGTTTGTCATGAATTCAAAAGGGTCCACACAATGCCTGTATCATTTCAGTATTCTTATTTAGTATTCCTGACACTTATTTTTTTTATTGAAATAAATGGTATAATGATTCGATTAAAGCAAATAATTACGAAACGGGTGGAAATATCAATATGTTTAAGTTAGTATTACGAGATACACAGACAGGGACAGACAGACAGACAGACAGACAGAGAGACAGATGGACAGAGAGATTTACAGTATGAATTGGTATGTATATATTATATAAGGTTATGTGCCCTAGGTAATTATGTTTTGTAATTTACGTACCTATATTATTTTTGGAAGCTTTTTAAAAATGTCAGCATTATGAGCTCTGCCTAGATTTTGGGATATGTTAATTTTCTTTGGTTTATAGTTGGGCAAATAAATATTTTTGACTTTGATGAAAAAAATAAACATATAGAAAGGTTTAAAAATTATTGTATATAACGAGCAATGGATGTGAGTGAGAGGAACAAAATCTACAGGTCGTGAAGTCCAGTGTGTGTGTATGTGTGTGTGTGCGTGTGTGTGTGTGCGTGTGTGTGTGCTGCAATATCAGTGCATCTATCAGTAGTAACACAAGGTAATAACATGTTGCCCTGGGAAGGTATGTGGGAATGGCCCCTATGACCCCTCAAAGAGCCATTACGAGACCCCTCACCCTCCCCTCACTTGCTACCCATGGCAACGTCCCCACTCACCCTGCACCCCCATCCAGACCCACGAGGAGGGGAAGGATAGGTAGGATAGGTGATGGGGTCCTGCCAGTGTTCACCTCCTCTCGCGTCCTCTGCTGTAGTGCTATGTAAGAATATGAAGGGTTGAAGGATCATGATTTTTTTAAGTAGTTGTTAATGTGTGTGTGTGTGTGTGTGTGTGTGTGTGTGTGTGTGTGTGTGGTGTGGTGTGTGTGTGTGTGTGTGTGTGTGTGTGTGTGTGTGTCCTTAATTTGTTTATTGTTCGTGTATTACGCCTACAGTATTTCCTATATGAACACAGCCCAACACTAAGTCACAGTATTTACTTCAATCACACAATTTCAAAGTATTCAGCTAAAAAAACTTTCCGGATAATTCACATATAATTTTCTTAAGTTCACCGGATGGTCAGAAGATTCAACCCTCTCTGTAATCTTCCACCTATGCCCTTCACTGCCCTTCCCTACCCTTTCTCTACCCTGTTCCACCTTCTCCACACCTCTCACCCACGCACCTCCACCCCTCCCTCCCCTTCCCCTCCCCCGTTTATCCCTTCCTCCGCCTCACCACATCGAAAGTTTTTTTACCACCAAAAACACGTGACGAGGATTTCTAGGCTCAATTTCCGATGGTGTGAAAGGTGATCGATTCGTCTATAATTGCCCCTTGCTACTTCCCCGCCCCGCCCCCCACCTCCTGCCCCCACTTTAACAGCCTCTTATACCCTACCCTCCCTACCCTCCATCCCCATCTCCTTACCCCTCTCCATCTCCCCCTCCTGTTCTACCGAGTGCTAGTTAGTTTTTTTTTTCTATGTGTGTGTGTGTGTGTGTCATTTCTCTTAACTTATCACCACCCAAACTTCTCTCTCTCTCTCTCTCTCTCTCTCTCTCTCTCTCTCTCTCTCTCTCTCTCTCTCTCCTCTCGCTCTCGTTCTCTCGCTCTCTCCTCTCTCCTCTCTCTCTCTCTCTCTCTCCTCTCTCTCTCTCTCTCCTCTCTCCTCTCTCTCTCTCCTCTCTCTCTCTCTCTCTCTCTTTATACCCTTTTTACCTCTCAATATACAGTGGTAATGGAGTCTTCTCTTCGCCCTTCACCGCCTAATGGTTAATGGTCGTTCGTGTCCATTGCTTCGTCAGGCTATTCGTCTCCCGCAATCCAAGAGTGATTGCTACTTCCCCTCCACCTCCCCCCATCCCCCTCTACTCTCTTCCCTCCCTTCCCCTTACTCCCCTCTCTCATACAGTAATCTCCTCGCCCTCCCCTTCGTTACCGTCCACTCGTCGCTTCGTCATACCCCATCCGCCCTTCCCTACGTCCCCTCCTTCGTTCATACCCCATCCCTCCCTTCCCTACGTCCCCTCCTTCACCTCTTCCCCCTTCCTTTCCTCCTTCTCTGCCTCTTCCCTCTCCGTTTCCTCTTCCTCCTATTCCTTCGTATCCTCTCACTCCTCTACTTCACTCTCTTTCTCTTCGCTCTCCTCTGCTTAGCTCTCTTTTTCTTCGCTCTCCTCTGCTTCACTCTCTTTCTCTTCGCTCTCCTCTCCTCTTCCGCTACTCCTGATTCAATTTCAGAGATGTATTCACGTATTCAAAAAATTATAATGGGTTTTAAGTTTTTTCTTTTTTATACCAGCTCTTTACAAGGTGTGTCTGGATTCATTGGATTAAAGTTCTATGGGTTTTTTCCTTGCAAGTTTACGTAATGAATGTTTAGATGAAGCCTCGAGGACACGTCACTTGTACCCTTCTGCTTCTTATTTATGTCGAGCAAAATGAAGCGATATATTATAGAGGTATTAATCTCACGTGTTTTTAAGATATCTTGAAGGGTTGTTGTTGCATTTTTCGCTGCATACGATGAGATCCGATATGACAAGAGTATACTGACGCCAAGGTGTTCAAGGATACATGGATTAATATGAGGCGACAGACGGGTACACACGGCGGTGGAGGCGATGCTAAAGGCTGACATATGTTTCCCAATGTGTATTAGTCTTTTACATCGACTAAGATTATCATGTTATGGCACATTAAAAAAAGATGTCAAGTTTTAGTATTGACGTATTTTTGTATCTTACTTATGACTACTATATTTCTTTCGATCAAGTAGCTACTGTGTATGTTTTTCGTTGTTGGTAATCCTAGCTCTTCACAACACTGGAAGACCATACTTTCTGTTGATCATTTCAGCCTTACGTTTCTCCAAGTTGACGATTTCCTTCCTTCTTATCATGATTCAACACACTCGCCTTATTGTCTTGCCACACTCCAGACAGCCTACCTCCCTCTCTTTCTCTTCGCTCTCCTCTACTTTGCTCTCTTTCTCTTCGCTCTCCTCTGCTTCGCTCTCTTTCTCTCCTCCTCTCTACTTCCTTCTCTTCGCTCTCTCTCTTAGCTCTTCTCTCGCTTCCTCTCTTAGCTCTCTTTCTCTCCTCCCTCTACTCTCTTTCTCTCTCCTCTCACTCTCTTCTCTTCATCCTCTACTTCACTCTCTTTCTCTTCCCATTAATCTCTCCTCTCTTTATTGTCCCACTCATCTTCCTCTCGCTCTCTTTTACTACCCACTCCTCTCCCTCGCTCTTTCTTATCTTACATACTCCTCTCTCTCGCTCTCTTTCTCTTCCCACTCTTCTCCCTCTCACACTCTTTCTCTTCCCACTTCATTCTCTCTCGCACTCTTTTTCTTCCCACTTTTTTATCTCACACTCTTTCACACCCTACTCCTCTCCTTTACTCTCTACACACATCTTTTCCCTTCTCTTGCCCTCACTCAGTCCTTCCCTTCCTTCCTCTCTTTGCCCTCACTCCTTCCTTTCCTTCTCTCCCCCTCTCTTGCCTTCCTTCCCTCTCTCCCCCTCTCTCGCTACCCTTCCAGTAGTACCCGGCAGCGAGCTAAGCCTCAAGATAAGTTCATATATGGTAACCAGACCGTAAGTTAGGGTCGCGTTTCCCTCTCGGTGCAGGAAAATGTGGCTTATTAGGGGGAGATGAGGACTTGTAGGACTTGTTTACTTCACTGTTTCCTCTGTGTTGGAAAATGCTAAACATATTGGAAACCACGAGGATATGGTGCTGTTATTATTATTATTATTATTATTATTATTAGTAGTAGTAGTAGTAGTAGTAGTAGTAGTAGTAGTAGTATTGTTATTATTATTATTATTATTATTATTATTATTATTATTATTATTAGTAGTAGTAGTAGTAGTAGTAGTAGTAGTAGTAGTAGTAGTAGTAGTAGTAGTAGTAGTAGTAGTAGTAGTAGTAGTAGTAGTAGTAGTATCATTTTTGTCATTATTAAAACAATATCCTGATCATAACTTATTTTTATCATCAAAATTATTATTACTATTGTTGCTGTTATCATTATCGTTACAAATAATGTTATTGTTATTGCTAGAATCATTAATAGGAAAAGCGGTAATGATACTGGTGGTCATTATTGTAGTGGCAATATCATTAGCATTGATGATAATAATGAGGGTGATAATGATAATTAATAAGGTATTGTAGTAATATTTTTTTTTATTATTGCTACATTGAAATCCTAACTATGTAATAACAAAGATTAAGAGAAAGGGGAGAACAGCACACGTAAATGAGGTGTAAGAAGATCATTGTTTCTAGTTGTGTGTGAAACATATACTCTATTGGCCGATTTTTCAAACATGGACTTAGGCTAACCTAAGACTAACCATGGCCTTAGACAGACATTTCAGTTTCTTAAACATTTTCCCGGGGGTTATATAATATCATTAGACTTGGATCGGGGACAGGGTCGTGGTGGGTGTCTAACAATTCCAATACGATTTTCGTTAGTCTTCGACCAATCTGAGACTAAACCCCCCTTAAAAAACTGATATGTCTGTCTACAGCCATGGTTAGTCTTAGGTTAGCCTAAGTCGATGTTTGAAAAATCGGCCGTATGAATCTATGTGTGTGTGTGTGTGTGTGTGTGTGAGTGTGTGTGTATGTGTGTGTGTGTCTGTGCGTGTTATTCACTCATGGTCTTGTCCACGCAAGCTGGCTCGCGATCGCCAGTTTCACCCTCCCGGTGCGAACTTGAAGCTCATTATTACCGATCTTTGGGTGATGCTGGGACCTCACCACCACCCCCATCCGTTTGCTCAAGGGGGACAGTAACCGCCCGAATTTTGTCAGTGAAAAATCTCCGGGAGCAGTGAGGATTCGAACCGGCTACCACAGAATGGCAGGCCAGCGCGCTATCCACTTGACCATCATGGCGGATGTGTGTATAAGACAATAGGTCATTTAATACTGAAGTTTATGTGCACAGATACAGAGGGAATATAAAACAATGCGTGAATATAAGGAATAAATTATCCATTAAGAAGTAGACTCAAAAAAATTGACTTTACGAATAACATCTTGACAAGACAAGCGAGGAGGGTGCGAGGAGGAAGCAGGAAGATGAAGCAGCGGGACCAACGGAGATTAAAACTGGCTGTTGACAAAAGCCTTGAACTTCCGCTGCTTATGATGGAAATGTGGAGATGAAGGGAGGAGGACGGAAGGGAGAGAAAGGGAAGGTAAGAGGGAATAGAAAAAGTGCGTATACGAACGGAGGAAGACATAGAAGAGGCATATATTTGAAAAAATATAGCATTATTTTGCATGAGTTTATTTATTTTAATTTGTTTTTTATTTGAGTCCACGTGTGTGTGTGTGTGTGTGTGTGTGTGTGTGCGTATATGTGTGTGTGTGTGTGTGTGTGTGCGTATATATGCGTGCAGTACTTGTTCACCAAGACGTAGAAAGTAACTCAGAACTGAATCCGTCACCTCGCTCCATGTTCCGCTGCATGTTAGGCGTGTGGTGCACTCAGCGGGGGGAAGGGGTTAACAGCCGAGGCAGGTCTTCTTATGTCCGCCGGAGCACCGTGGCTGCCCTGTCTTCGTCGTCCTCTGAGCCGCCGATCTGGTGCCTCAGCTGAACCGTGGCGGGGCAGGACAGCAGGTAGTGCCTCAGGGGGTGTCGGGCGAGATGGCAGCATTGGCCACACTGCCCACTCTCAAAGTCGTCCCTCAGCTCCTCCAGCGTACGATTGCCCAGCCGGAGGCGGTGCAGCAGGACCTCGTCCGCCCTGGAAAGCTGGGAGGGGCGGGGAGCAGTGGGCAGTGGCGGTGGCTCTGGCATACCAGGCCGCCTGCCGCGAGGACGCCTTCATCTCCCAGGCAACTGGGCACCCAGTTGAACCGCACGTGGCGCCCCTGCGCGGCGATCCCTTGGATGAGGCCCAGGATGGCGGTGGTCAAGATCCCTGGCGGTGGTGAGCCGCACGTTGTCCGCTGGTGGACGCAGCTGCTGCAGGACCTGTAGGGCAGACCTAGAGTAGTAGTGGACGACCACCATTTCCTCCCGACGATCCCGGGCGTGCTTATGCAGGGCGTGCTGGATTGCCACCAGCTCCGTCTGCACGGCGGAGCAGTGGTCGGGCGTCCTCCAGGACAGCACCTCCCGGCCTTTGACCACCGCCGCGCCCGTCGTGCCCCTCTCAGGGTCGACTGAGCCGTCCGTGAAGTAGACGGCGCTGCCCGGGACGTTGGCCTCTGCCATCCCCTCAGTGCGTGCTGCCGCAGCTCCGCCTGCGTGCACAGCGCCTTACTGGCCGGCAAGGTGGTGATGATGACTTCCACCGACGGGGCTTGCCACGGGGAGGGAACGACGTAGAAGGCGGCAGGACGGTGGGGTCCTTCCTGCAGTACCTGCATGTTCGAGGTGGAGGCATCGGCCACCCTCAGTAGCCAGGTGTTGTAGGAGGAGGAGGCATAGAGGAGATATATTTTGTCGGATTGTCCTGTGGGTGTGTTTTGTGGGCGTGAGTGTGTCCTCAATTTATATTCCTTGCTCGCGTGGAAATGTAATTTGTGAATACTTTTTTTGTTGAAGTATTGTCACTGGAATATATATTTTTTTTTCGCTGATTAATGGAAGCAGTGAAATTCGTACCTCATACTGTGGCAACCAAACCTACATTCACTCTATTTTTCATTTCCGGTGTAAAGTTTTTCTTTTTTTCCGAAATTACCATACCAGAGCAGAACACGAGTGGCGTTAACATTATTTTAATTAGTGAGCAGAACAAACCAGGGTGTAAAATTAGGTCAGCGTGCCACGGGGTGTCCTGGTGTTCCCGTGTGAGGTGCTGTGTGTAGGCGTGTGTTCCAGTGTAGATTAACGTAATGTTATAAAGGATGTGCTACTAATGGAAATGAGTGCTTAGGTGAGCTCGAGTTTCTCTAAATACACTTATCTATAAATGATCATCAGAAAAATGATATGCGTTATGTATCTACTTATACTAATGTGTCCTAATTGCTTCGAAGGTGACTATTGTTGTGATTAGTGTTTATGTTGTCAGATATAAGTATTCATTCCTACGTCAGATTAAGATTAGATAATATGTGAAGCCATTAGGTGCGCTACGTCAACAGTATTCCCAACAGTCCCTCAAACAGAAGTCGCTGCAACCACTCACGTTGCTGCCATTCTAATATCTAGCCACTGAGACAGACTGTATATACAATGGAAAAACCAATACTACTTAATGTCAGAACGGTTAAGAGTAATACCAAGCACATCATTAACTTTAAAATAGATTGAAGTAGAGCTGTTTTTACTCCTGCAGGTCATATCAGTTAACGCCCTATTGACTTGCCTTGGGACTTTCTTGTTTTCCTTTTCGTTGACCACACCTCTGCGTCCTCAATCTGTACCATTGTATTGATCTATTAGTATATTCACCTGATTGATTCAAGCTCGCAATGTTGCTATTTTTATACCAAATGATCATAGGGGAGAGCGGGGCACGTTGCATCGAGGGTAGGTTGCATAATTGCCTCTAACTCGCATTAACTTTTTTTATTATTATTATTGTTGTAGTTGTAGTAGTAGTAGTTTATAGTAGTAGTAGTAGTAGTAGTAGTAGTAGTATTAAGACGATGTACGTGTGATAAACATGCGAGTTAGAGGCAATGATGCAACCTACCCTCGATGCAACCTGCCCCGCTCTCCCCTACTTTCCTCTTAAATCTCTGCACTATGTTTGTTTTTACCACATCCTTTGTTGCATTCCATTGGTATGAGTTTAATGTCCTTCTATCCTTCGTGACATGAACTGATTTTTCTTTATAGAGACCAAAAGGCAAACCCAAAATTGTTAGCAATACAACGGGTCCTCCACATAAGGTTGGTGATCCTCCACCTTCTTGGCCCACACCCCCTCCACCTTCTTCGCCCACACCCCTTCCACCCCACACTACCCCCACCCTCCACCCCACACCCTCCACCCCACACCCTCCACCCCACACCCTCCACCCCACACCCTCCACCCCACACCCTCCACCCCACACCCTCCATCCCACACCCTCCACCCCGATCCGGAATTGCTGTCTCCTTAAAAGTATCCAAGGAACTTTTAAGGCTTATTGGAGTGAGTGATTCGTGAGTTGCTCAAAGTTGCAATCTTGTGTACTAATTCAAGATTCGTGGATCTCATTTAGTCATTTCAAATTTATTATCGAGGCTATTCGTATTGTTTTTGGTTTAGTATCAATATTATTTTATGGATTATTTTTGTGATTTTTTTTTGCTATCTGAAATTATCAAGACTATCATCAGATATTATCGAGACTATTAACGAGATTATCAGATTAAGGTCAGGTTGAGCATTAAGCCCTTCACGTCCAGATCTTTCCTTTGCTATAAAAATGTTTATGTTGTCGAGCCATAAAATAACGAAAAGGGATTTAATATACCAAATTTGTTAGTCGACAAGGATACTAAACAGGTAAAATCTATAAAATATTGCTTATAGTAACTAAAAATCGTCTAATTGTACCCAAAATAGAATGGAAATTACGTTCTGGGTCTCAAGGGTTTAATACACGGTACTTGTGGAATTAGATTGTGTAAAATGTATCCTGAATAATACAAAAAAAAGACTTGCAATAATAAAAGAAAAATATTACAACGAAAAGATTTTCCTCGGCTGACTGGGTCTGTGTAACGCGGTGCATCATGATTAATTAATTAAAAAAACTGACAAAAAAAAATACTTTAAAACAATATACAAAAAATTGGGAAAAAAAAAATGAAGAGTTTGTAATGAGCGGGCGAGAAGAAAAACATTGACGATAAATATACAAACATTTTCTCATCATTTTTAGAATAATCAATTAACCATTCTATTAAAGGGTTTTATTTAAATTCTTTCTTTTACTTTTGTTTGATGTTTGATTTTTCTGCAGCATCGGCGTCACTATCGGCATGGGATAAAGACCTGGCTATTTATAGTATCGGAATATCGGAAAGGGCTGTGCATCCAGTGTAATAAAGATGTAGTCAAGTTTTGCCTCTCTCTCTCTCTCTCTCTTCTCTCTCCTCTCTCTCTCTCTCTCCTCTCTCTCTCTCCCCTCTCTCTCTCTCTCTCTCTCTCTCTCTCTCTCTCTCTCTCTCTCTCTCTCTCTCTCTCTCTCTCTCTCTCTCTCTCTCTCTCTCTCTCTCTCTTTTTTTTTTTCTTCCCCCATTTCATTCTTTTCTCGTTCTTCACAATTGCCTTTACGTTATATTTCCTTTTTCCATGCCTCTCTCTCTCTCTCTTCTCTTCTTCGCTCTTCTCTCTCTCTCTCTCTCTCTCTCTCTCTCTCTCTCTCTCGTCTCTCTCTCCTCTCTCCTCTCTCTCTCTCTCTCTCTCTCTCCTCTCTCTCTCTCTCTCTCTCTCTCTCTCTCTCTCTCTCTCTCTCTCTCTCTCTCTCTCTCTCTCTCTCTCTCTCTCTCTCTCTCTCTCTCTCTCTCTCTCTCTCTCTCTCTCTCTCTCTCTTAGAGCAGCAAAATATCACTAGCAGTAAACAGCACAAAATAAAATCAGACCCTCCATCACCTAACAACAATCTCCTATTGGGTGATACTAACTTGCAAAGAGTACTAAGTTCTGATTTAGCAGAAAACTGCAAAGTAAGGACTATTCCCTGTGCAAACATCGACCTGCTCAAAAGTTGGGTGACAGAAAAACTCAACTGGATTCCTTCTGAGTGCGTGATATATGGTGGGCTGTATGACATACTTGATGACGTAGCCCCTCATAGCATTTTAGATAATTTTGGTTCATTGATTAGTGCTCTCAAAGTGAAGAACAATAATATGAAGATTTGTGTGTGTCAAGTTGTGCCAGTGCCAATGTCTCAGGAAATCCAAGTCAAGATAAACAAGTTTAACGAACTGCTAGTGAAATGGTGTGAAGCAAACGGAGTGACTGTCATTAACCCAGTTCCAACGTTCAGACTTGGCACTGGAGATTTAGATGATTTTTGTTTTAGCGAGGATGAGGATAACGTATCCCTCACCCTGAACAGACTAGGCGCAGTTAAGTTGTTGTGCACCATAGATAAACAATGTCCAGGATTTAATCTTGATTCAAATTGGAATACTGTTAAGAAACAAACCTCTATGTTTCACAATGATATTCAGAACAAGAATGCATCCACAAAACAAAGACACGATAGGCAACCCTCACGCCAAGGTGTTCCCCGCCCCTATCCCCCCTCCACAACTAACCATTATGTTGACTCGAACCAACCACCAGTCATGGTAACGAACCGACACAGCCCTTTCACAGCTACTACTCAAAAAGGTAGTTCACAACTGCCAATCAGCATGGCAACCCCCCACACCCGACCCCCAACCCCTTGGCATACGCTCTACCAAACTACTGCCTACCACCCCCCACCCGGCCTTATGCCCAACCCTGGCCCAACAGTACCTGGCCAGCTGGGTGCCTATCATCCACCGCCCGCCAGGGGGCCATCAGGTTACTCCTCGAGGCCTCGAAACACTGTTGCGGGCACCCACTCACCCACTACATACATTGAGAAACAAAATACTCATAGGGGAAGAACACAGACGCGACGCGACCCTCACCACACGCTAGTCTTTTCACCCACTAACACTAATGTTGGCCACTCTAACACACATCAGAAAACGAAAACAGGATGCTTCAACTGTGGGGAATTCAACCACAAACAGTCAACTTGTAGGCATGACCACAAACTCAGATGTGAATTTTGCCATGCCCTAGGACATAAGTCTCGATTATGTAATTATTACAGTAGATAGGGATGTGGCGAAGAAGAATCTGCCGATGTATGTTATATTAGAAAGGAGTTGATAACTATTGAACATATAAACGCTCAGTCCCTACAGTCGAATTTTGATGAAATTAAGCTTCTTATATCTGATAGAGATATTGATGTGTTGTGTGTGAGTGAGACATGGCTACGTGCTGAAACTCCTGATGAACATATTAACATTCCTAGTTTTACAGTTTTTAGATGTGATGCTGGACGTGGAGGAGGTGTATGTATTTATGTTAACAAACTACTGAAAACTAATATAATAGATCTACCTCTTCCTAAACCACCAGGTGTAGAGGACTTATGGCTGAGTGTTCAGAGTCATATGTTGCCAGCCGTTATCATTGGCTTTTGTTTACAGGCACCCTAAGGCCCAGTGGCTTCTTTTGAGTATATTCAGGATGTTTTTAGACAAGTATGTGTAAGTAAGAAAGGGTTTTTTATGTATTAGGTAATTTTAATGATGACTTATTTTCTAAGAAAAACAAAATGAGTGGTATAATCATTGCAATAAACTTACACAGTTGATAGAAGAGGCCACTAGGGTGACACCCACATCAGCTACTTTATTAGATTTGATAATTACCAACAAACCAAACCTTGTTTTAGCTAAA
>JACEEZ010004073.1:742500-755000 GCA_016584305.1 Chionoecetes opilio | reverse complement strand
AGTGAGGTTGACGAAAGTGTAAAGGCTAAGATGTAAGGTTAGGTTAGGAGTGTGAGGTGAAAGTATGATGGATTGATTGATTGTACAGTAAAACCTCTCATATTGGGACTAATTGGGCCAAGGAGTGGTCCGAGTAATGCAAGGATCCGAATAATGGGGTGATTATATATGGGGGGATATGTAAAAAAAAAGAAAAAAAAATAAAAATACTAGGTGTATAGCTAGGAACTTTCGACCCCTAAAAAAAATAAAAAAAAAAAAAAAAAAAAAAAAAAAAAAAAAAAAAAAAAGATCTAGGTGTATGAGCTTGACAAAATATAGCTAGGAAATTTCGACCCCTAAAAAAAAAAAAAAAAAAAAAAAAAGAAGGTCCGAATAATGTCAAAGTCCGAATATTGAGGATCCGAATACGAGAGGTTTTACTGTAATGCCAAAAAAAGTGGAAAATTTGCCAGATATCAAAGCTGACATTGGCACATTTTAATTAAGAGAAATTTCGAGGTTGGATTAAGAAGGGCACGTATGATACAACGCAAAGGTCTAGTAATAAATAGCAAGAATAACTATGGGGAGGGTGTGATAGTGCGTTAGGTAGAACAAGATAACAAATAGAGACGATTAATTAAAAGAAAAGGACAAATAGGAGCAGATGATGAAGAATGAGTGAATTTTCAAACCTAATCATATTTTCATCCTAAAGTTTCCTGTCGTTCATAACTATCGAGTGACTCAATGCCAGATAAGTGTCCATTTACTTCTTCTTTTCTCCTCCATCCGTCCCTCTGCATCTCTTTCCTCCTCTTTCTACTTCCTCATTTCCTTCCTTCCTTCCTTTCTTTCCTCGTCCTTAACTCGCCTCACTGATCTTAACCCCGCCCTCTCACCGTCTCTCTCTCTCCCTCCCTCCCCTTCCTCATCCATCCCTCCATCTTCTATATCTGGGATGCTCCTCTTACTCTTCTTCTTCACGCTACGCTTCCTCCTCCTCCTCCTCCTCCTCCTCCTCCTCCATCAAGGGGTTGCCTCGGGCCTCTTCCTTCCCTCGTCGCAACATGGCGTCCCTAACCACTTCCTTCTTCCCAACCATATTTTTCCCCCCCGTATTTATGGAATTCCTTTTTTTCTTTACGAGATAGCTGTTTTTGTGACTTTTTTTTTTTCTCTCTCTCTCTCGCTCTCTCGCTCTCTCGCTCTCTCTCGCTCTCTCGCTCTCTCTCTCTCTCTCTCTCTCTCTCTCTCTCTCTCTCTCCTCTCTCTCTCTCTCTCTCTCTCTCTCTCTCTCCGCCCGTCAGGGTGGCAAGGTTGGTAGAGACGTGAGCTTGCAATGTGCAGCGTCCCTGTGCATTCGGTCAGCGGTTTGAGTCCGCCTAGTTCGTGCTGACGTGGCGGCGCTTTGTATAGTCAATAACCTTGTAGTTGGTACTTGCAAAGTGTCTAGATAGGATGAAAATCTTATCTTATCTCTCTCTCTCTCTCAGTTAAAAATATACTTGTACTTCACCATTTCAATCATTCACTTCTACGCAGCAATAATTGTTTTTTATGTCTCAGTTCCGCCTTGCTCCTGTGTCATTAATTTTCACACTAAGAATAAAGTTAAAACACTCACATACTATACAAAAAGTAGCAAATTTGCACCATAGATAAGATAAGTGGTGTGACCCACAGAGTAAAAACCTGCTTGAGTTCATGACTTGATACTCTCCTTCCTTTCTCGACAGACTGACACATCGTAGGACACATCGTAGGACACATCGTAGGACACATCGTAGGACACATCGTAAGACACTCCTCCGCTGGTCGCGTGAAGTGCGTTGCGATAAGTCAAGTCATCATAGGGAGGTTGGTGTTCTCTTGTTTCGTCCACACACACTTTACATTGAATTATTCCCGTCATACCAGCAGGAGCTACAAGACAGCATGATTGAAATCTAGGAAATGGTCACCCTCATCATTGGTACATGAAACCCCTGCTAGTTCATCATCACAGATCGTTCTAAGTCTCGAAATAACTCATCACGGAGGCGGAAAGCTCCTCACATGCTTTCCTTTACGCCAGGTTTGATTATCATCATGATTCTCTCCTTTACCATCAACACCACCATAAGTTCAGGCAACACATCACAGTCTGCCAGCTACCCTACAATGCTTTGCAGGATAATGATAATTTCACTTTATCCTTGGAACAACCACAGTTCCGAGGTGTCTTGGCCGACGGGACTCTACGTCCATCTCCTTCCAAGGGGAAGGTTGGGTTGGTTCAAAGTATATATACTACTACATAGTAGGAGCACGGGTGGCGCGATTTCAAGGGGTGCACGCCCGAACGTTCTTCTCTTAAAAACCGTGACGTCACGCTTTGAGTTATCTCCCGCCGCCCGGTGTAGCGATCTCACCAGCTACCCTTGGCCCGAGTAGCTACACTGCACAAATACGCACTGAAACACTGCTCCCTGGGTGAATAATTGTTTGACAATGTATACCAATTCTGATTTTGGGTAAAACATGGTGGTAACATTGATTGTAGAGTAGTAATCAAAGCAGAACATAGAACATTTCAAGCGAATGTGCCCTTGCCTAGAACACTACGTACCTTCCCTTATACTGAAACACTGCTCCCTGGGTGAATAGTTGTTTGACAATATATACGTTTTACCCAAGATCAGAATTGGTATACGTGTACTATATTGTCAAACAACTATTTACCCAGGGAGCAGTGTTTCAGTATACGGGTAGGGTAGTGTTCTAGGCAAAGGCACATTTACTTGAAATGTTCTATGTTCTGCTTTGATTACTACTCTACAATCAATGTTACCACCATGTTTTACCCAAGATCAGAATTGGTATACATTGTCAAACAACTATTCACCCAGGGAGCAGCGTTTCAGTGCGTATTTGTGCAGTGTAGCTACTCGGGCCAAGGGTAGCTGGTGAGATCGCTACACCGGGCCCCGGCACTACGGCCGCATTTTTCCCAACTCTCTATGTAAGAAATAATGAGGGTTCAGTAGGATATTATTTCCAAAGAAATAGGCTCATCATATTGAAATACTATCTGATCTGGTACATAGCACTGTCCCTGTTGCTGGGAACTCCCAGAAGGATGCAGCTAAACCACACTTGTGTTTCTTTTAGTGCTTATTTGCATCCACTCAGGCACTCATCCTTACATTATACATATATTAGCCTCACATTCTTCCTCCCCCTCTGGTATTCCACCACTGTGCCCTTCCTTTTAACCCACACAGTCTACTACCTCTGATATAATAATGTGACATCATTTACGCGTACACATTTGTATTTCACTTTTTTTTTTAAAGAGAAGAGGTGGGTGGGGGAGTGGGGAGAGGTTGGGGGGCGGAGGGCCTATCAGCCTTTTGGATAGCATCATCAGCAGAAGTCCTCATGTCGCTCACAACTACTACTGTATCTCCACCACCACTCACCATTACCACCATTACTCACCATCACCACCACTACTAATGTATCTCCACCACCACAACTACTGTTACTCCACCACTACTAATGCATTTCCATCACTACTAATACTCTATCACCACTGTCTCCACCATTACTATTATATCTGTATTAATCCTAATTCCTGTTGCTTTCCCATTTGGAGAAGATATTCAGAATCTGCAAGCTATTTACACCATACCCTTTTTTTTTTATGTTCATACACTCATTTAACTAACGAGGTTATCATGCAAGGAACTAAATAAATAGTCCATAACAATATTAACCAAGGGAATGGAAAACAAATATGAAACCAATGAACACCTTTTTATTTCGGTTTGAAAACAAAAATATACTGAGGAATGATAGGGCTACATGGTATAAAATGAATATATTAATAACTATATATATGTATATATATACATTCATACAGCTAGCTGCTTCCCACAAAATTGGGATAACTAGAACCCTCTAGAACAGCGTTTCTTAACCTTTTCCGACCTCAGCACCTCCCTGTAGTCAGGTCAAGGCAGTTCGGCACCCCCTAACATCTGGTTACAGATACTTTTGTATCCTTTGCTAGGAACACTGACATTGTACCGCCATATATGCAGTATTTCCCAGCACCCCTTGATATTGATTTCAGCACCTCCTACACAACGACACAACCACCCCACCACAAGACACCCCTCCACAAGACACACCTACACAAACACCCCACCACAAGACACCCCACCACAAACACCCCACCACAAGACACCCCACCACAAACACCCCACCACAAGACACCCCACCACAAACACCCCACCACAAGACACCCCACCACAAACACCCCACCACAAGACACCCCGACACAAACACCATACTCCTGTTTTGTAAGTAATTCCACAAACCCACCATATCTATACGCTGTCAAGCCCACTGTTTATATATCTTACTCAACGCGTGACGTCACTGTTCCAATAATGAAAAATTAAAAGTTTCGTGCTCCTACTATGTAGTAGTCTATATACTTTGGGGTTGGGTCGCGTGGAGGCTGCTTGGGGATGAACTCCATGCACTACATAGCGTTGGGTGTGGTAGTCATATACATGTGCATAAGGGTACATTCTGCACTGCTGCAGGCAAACTATACGGATAAAACCTCTGTTAAGAAGACATGCCTTTGATCCTGCGGCACGGCCATCTTGCCGCGCAGAAAAAATAAAAGGTCAATCAAACCTAACCATCAGCTCAACGAAAAATCTGAAAGGATTGAGCAAGAATTGAAATCGCGACCACACATATTGGCGAGCGGGAATATGAACTCTGATTACTCGTGTGTGTGTGTGTTATATAATAATATTATGTTATATATATATATGTTTTGTTTGTGTGGTGTGTGTGTGTGTTGTGTGGTGATGTGTGGTGTGTTGTGTGTGTGTGGTGTGTGTGTGTGTGTGTGTGTGTGTATGTGTGTAACTCCCCCACAGTCTTACCCACGCGAGCTAAACGTCCGATCGCCAGCAACTACCCAATAGGAAAGAGCTTGGAGCTAATAGTGACATATGTATGGTCAATTCATATCTAGATTCATATATCATATCTAATATACCGAATTTTACAGTATTGGTTACTCTCTGTATCTATCGCTATCACCTTCTTGAGGATGAACATTGGCTGTCCCGCCCCTGACCCCTTTCATCCTGCCCGCCTCTATTTTGAGTGAATTGTCTCGTTAAGAAGGTATTGGTTTGGAGACTGATCACACTCTGGAACTATTCATGGAGAACAAACAGGAGTGAGAATTTCTTAGATCGGAGGCTCTTAGATGCATGTAAAAGCGTTCCTCTCAATGTTTGTCCCTCACCCATCTCTATAGTCTCTCCTTTCTCCATGTTTTTACCATCCTATCTTCCTTTCGACGCCCTTAACTCTCCTTACTGATTTCCTCCATCTCTCTCCCCCTCACCTTTACTTACTTCTCTCTTCTCCATCTCCTACCAAGGATGCCTCCCTAATATACTCATTATTCCACTAGTAGCTACAAGAACGCATAGCTAGAGGAAATACGTCACCCTCATTGTTCGGACTCAAGACCCGACGCTATAGCTCATCATCCTAGGTCGGTTCTTGTTTTTAAGTAGCTTTTGAACGTTACGGAGGCGGTAAACTTCCTACAGTCTTCCCTTCATGCCAGGCTGGATCATTGTCTCTTCTTCAGCCACACCATCATCGGTATAAGGAAGAAAAAAGAATATTGGAGACTGCAAGGGAAAGGGAGAAAATGCGGTCTTTTAGTCTTTCTTTTAGAGATAGGGAGCGACAACTGGCACTCACGGGAAGAGTTACTAAAGCGTCTATTAATTACTCTGTTACTAGAAAGTGATCCACCTCCATGGACTCAGGGTTGTCCATGGAAGGGTGGTGTGGTGATGGTGGGCGGTGAGGGGCGGGCGTGGCAGGGAGGGTGGCAGGTGTTTATCTAACCGCCCATATCTGCTTCAGAAATACTTGTTGTTAGGATGAATGACGTACCTGACGACCCCCTGAACCTTGTCCCTTGTGTGTGGCAAAATTACGTTCATGATTCTTTTCTTTGTAATAGTGCATCGTTATTATCTACCCGTGTGCAGCAATACTGTATGAAATAGACTAGAGGAGGATAATAGTTGTAATGTTATATGTTTTTCAGACCAGCCCAGTATTCTTTGGATCACTTATCGATATGAAAACTGAATGAGCCTAAAAAGATACAATGTGAAGATTCATGCGCTAATTCTAACCTTTGTTGTGGTAAACGCGGTGCACATCAGGCGGCGTCCTCTTTCCCATAGCATCATCATGGCTCACTCTATTTCATCTTATCCTCCCTTCCATTTCCCTCTATACCGCCTTTCTCTCGCCTTCCTGGACACTGGTAAGACTGGGAAAACCAATCTTTCTCTCCCTTGTCTATCCAATCGCTCTCCTTTTCTCATCTCTGCCATTCGCTTCTGTCGCTTTCCAATTGCTGTTGTCCATTCATCTCACTATTTCCTCCACGTAAAGTGTCGTTGTGGGAAGACTGCATGCATATAAATGCACAAATATCATGCACCAACGCGCAGCAGAGAGAGAGAGAGAGAGAGAGAGAGAGAGAGAGAGAGAGAGAGAGAGAGAGAGAGAGAGAGAGAGAGAGAGAGAGAGAGAGAGAGAGAGAGAGAGAGAGAGAGAGAGAGAGAGAGAGAGAGAGAGAGAGAGAGAGAGAGATACCGTTTTGCAGTTATATACGAACCCCCTTAACTCGTCGAAACATTAATTGAGCAACTATACCTTCCCTAACCTTCCTCCCTTACCTGTGCCTGCAACCCTCCTGTGCCTGCCCTATATAAGCCCGCCTCGCATCCATCTCTGATACATAGATACGAGTGGATTTACGGTGTCATTCAGCATTAGTGGCATAAGATAGAGCTTAAAAGGAGGTGAATGTTGGAAAGAGGTGTAGCATAGGAGAAGGAGGAGAGAGAGAGAGAGAGAGAGAGAGAGAGAGAGAGAGAGAGAGAGAGAGAGAGAGAGAGAGAGAGAGAGAGAGAGAGAGAGAGAGAGAGAGAGAGAGAGAGAGAGTAAATGGGAGAATTTTCAGACAACGATTAGGGAAGAAGGGGAGAGGAAGGGAACAGAGAGGCAGCGAGAGGCTCTGATGATGGATATTCGACATAGAACTTTATGAGGCTCAAGGGGCGACGAGCGTTGGCACATCGTGGGGAGGGAAGGCAGAAAGGAAAATAAAAAGGAAAAAGAGTAGTGCATGGATGGGAGGAAGAGGTGGGTGGTAAGGGTGAGAGGAAAGTTTCGGAAAATGAACAGGGCCTTTTAGATGCATATTGCGTGTCACCCCCGGACTAAATTCATCGAGAGGAAAAAAATATATGAAACTGTAAAAAAGTTGTAAAGAGTTTGTCCGATTCTAATCTATTTTTGGAACACGTTTCTCTTCGTAATGGCAATTCTCGCACCTAACACACACACACACACACACACACACACACACACACACACACACCACACACCACTCACACTCACACTCACATCACACCACACACTCAACACTCACACTCACACTCCACTCACACTCACACTCACACCACACACACTCACACCACACACACTCACCACACACACACACACACACACACACACACAACACACACCACACACACACACACACACACACACACACACACACACACACACACACACACACACACACACACACACACACACACACACACACACACACACACACACACACACACACACACACACACACACACACACACACACACACACACACACACGTATATGTTATTGTTCTACATCACAATAACTTTCTAGGAGGGACACAATGTGGATTGGACGTGCCGTTGTACCCCAAAAGTACCCACGACGGGACACGAGCCCTCGGTGACGCTCAGCGGGAGGAGTCACGTATCGCCTGGGTGGTGATGGAAGGTGTTATGCCTACTGCTGGAGGAGGTGGGGGAGGGAGTATGGAGGAGGAGGAGGGAGAAGATGGAGGATAAGGAAAGAAGAGAAAGGAAAAGGAGGGAGGAAGGAAGATAAGGAAGGGAGGAGCAAGGAGGGAAGGAGGAGGAGGAGAAGGAAGGAAGGGAGGAAGGAAGGAAGGAAGGAAGGAAGGAAGGAAGGAAGGAGAAGGAGGTATTGAAAGTGGATAAAATGGCAAAAAAGGACGAGTAATTAGAGAGAGAGAGAGAGAGAGAGAGAGAGAGAGAGAGAGAGAGAGGAGGAGAGAGAGAGAGAGAGAGAGAGAGAGAGAGAGAGAGAGAGAGAGAGAGAGAGAGAGAGAGACTGAGAAAACTGTCAAGAAAGGGGAAATAGGTTAATTAATATGTGCCCGATAAAGTAACTGCAACACTCCTAGACCACCACACTTACCCCTACACCTGCACTATGCACACAACACCTCACAACACACCAAATATTATATCTGTCACCCAACAAAAATCTATAACAGATTACGTATAGTGTCTTATTTGTTTCCTTATCAAAAAAAAAAACCCATGCTAATTTTTCAATGTTACTTGATATATATCTGTTCTTTTTTTTTTTACCAAGGGATGGGTTGGTAGGGAGGAATCTTATGCTGTATTATCATTTCTCTCATATTTGTAAGTTGAATATTTAGTTAAGTAATGTAATTCTATAGACCGAATGCCTTCCTGTTATCTGTACTTCCTGTATGATCTACGTAAAGTGAAAATATGTTCTGGCATCATTTTCATTCTTCCTTTTCTTTCTCCTTCGCCGTCTCCTCTTCCTTCCCTCCCGCATAGTTACCTAACACTTCGTCTAGCGTCACCCTCACACTCGCCTTCACTCTCTCCTCTTTATGTCAGCGGCGGCAGAGGACCAGGCACACTTGCCACCCAAAATGTCACGAGGGCGTCGCTGACATGTCATCTCTTTTGCTTTATTGTTTCTGAGTTGCCTTTTTTTTCCACTTTGTATAGTCAGCCTTTACCCTTCCTTCTGCGTACTTCTATTATTTTCTCGTAAGTTCTTTAATGGTCTTTTCCCCTTTTGCCTCCTCCTCCTCTTCCTCCTCCTCCTCCTCCTCCTCCTCCTCCTCCTCCTCCTCCTCCTCCTCCTCCTCCTCCTCCTCCCCCCTATATACTCCTTATATGTATAAAACCTTCAAACTAGCTCTCCATCGTCCTCCTTTCTTCATTTTTCTTTCTCATTTTGAAAGCTTCAAGAACAATGATGCGTATAGAACGGCCATTATTCATTGGCACTCTGAGGCCGCTGCCTTTTCACTAGAGGAAGGTCGCAGTCCAGGAGGCGCGGAGAAGCGGCTGTCGTGGTGCCCCACACACGACCAGTGTCATGTGACAGCCTTGGCCACAGACTAAATTATCTCCAATTCTCTCTCCAATTCTCTCCCTTAGACTGTGAGGTTAGACTGTGGCCTTGGCGAGGATGTGCAGCCTCGCGTCACCGACCATTGGTGAGCTTTGGGAGTGAAAAGCTAATGATTTATAGGCGTTGATTTCTTCTTTGCCTTGACAACAACAGACTGTTTCCGCTTCCCGCCAGCATGATAACAGATAAAATAAATAAAAGATCAAGCAAGAAATCGAATCCGCACGTATATGCAATACTGCCTGGAAATAGAACACAGCCATTGCTTTATTAATAACACACGTGGATCCCCAGAATGGGCGACGAGCGTCAGTGTGCACTGCGCCATATAAAAGTGTCCAGACGAGACCTCTCAACACCGCCCACAGACGGGCTCGGCGACACTATTGCCGGGCTTGACGGTGCCAGCGTGCCGTGTGCTGTGACGGCCCAACTGACAGCCGTGACGTCGCGGAAGGAAGCGAGTGTCGGCGCGAGGAAGACATGCCCAGGGTACTCACCGATGGTTGTCAGGACGGTGGTGGCGTAGTAGAAGGCCCCAGGCGAACTTCCACTGCTGGCCGGCCTTGTGCGGCACGCCCTCCAGCACCACCGTCTCCAGCAGCATGTAGTCCTTCTCCTCGATGCTGTAGTTCTGCTTGAGCTGCTTTTCGATCTCTGCAAGGCGCAAAGGGAAAGAGAACAGTTCAGCGAGCATGCTTAGACGGAAGGTTGATTATGAATACATGATGAATAAGCGTTACAATAATCAGTGATATACAAGTTGTGAACATAATAATGAAGAGTCATTGATGTAGGAAAATGTTCAGTGATTGATGAAGTTTGATTACACCTCAAATGTGTATAATTAATTTTGACGAAAAGAAGGAAACCCATGGAAGAAAACAACTCTTTATGAATGAGAAAGAAAACTGAATGAATGTTAAGATGAGACACTGAATTAATGATCTGAAGATTTCGAGTGAATTTGAAAGAAAAATTATTCTCGCTCATTTTATCAAGAAAATAAAAATATATATATTTCCCTCCGGTCAGAATGAGCATGGATGATAGTCCGTTACTATTGAAATACATCAGTTTATAATACTAAGAACCTTACTTTGGGCTTCATTCCACCTTGCCAGTAGTTAGCGTCTCATGTACAATGTTTGTGTCGACATGAAGACATTACTTTGCCCGCCCTCCTCTTCCTGTAAACACCTGAACCCCTAATACTCTCCTCTCTCTCTCTCTGTCTCTCTCTCTCTGCTCTGTCACCTCTCTCTCTCTATCACTCTCTTCTCTCTTCTCTCTCCTCCCTCTCCTCTTCCTCTTCTCCTCCTCCTCTCTCTCTCTCTCTCTCTCTCTCTCTTCTCTCTCTCTCCTCTCTCTCTCCTTCTCTCCTCTCTCTCTCTTCTCTCTCTCTCTCTCTCTCTCTCTCTCTCTCTCTCTCTCTCTCTCTCTCTCTCTCTCTTTTTTCCTTCCTTTGTTCAGCGGGGACCAGACGGGGATGGTCGGCGATACAAATGCGCGGCCGGCAGCGAGGTGCCGTGCCTTTTCTGCATCAGTTCTGCACACAAAAATATCCAAGAGAATTTTCCGGCCAAAGATAAACATACGAGAACATATTCAAAGCTTTGGCAACCACTTACATTTGGACATGTTTGATATGTAGTGAGTTGTGACATTACTCGATGTGTGCGTGCGTGCGTGCGTGCGTGCGTGTTTTTAGCTCCTTCAAAATCGATGGTGATTGGTTTCATTCTGTATGTATTATTTGTTTAATTTATAAGCACCTGCCATAGCCATAAAAAATGTCCCACGGCTGGCACTCTATCATCATCATCATCAAAATTGCCACAACCACCACCACCACCACCACCACCACCACCACCACCACCTCCACCACCACCACCACAAACACCACCACCACCACCACCACCTCCATCTCCATCACCATCACCACCACCACCACCACCACAAACCACCACCACCACCACCACCACCACCACCACCACCACAAACCACCTCCATCACCATCACCACCACCACCACCACAAACCACCACCACCACCACCACCTCCATTACCCTCGCACACCTTGTTCACTTTTTAGTATAAGTCGTGTTTTTGGTCTCTATTCTCCTCTTTTCACGGAGGTATCCTAGCTTACATTTTCCAAGGCTTCTTATGCTGAAGTGACTACGAAATTCCGGGAAACTCATTTTTATACGGAAAAGAAGAGAGGCCGGCGCGGTGAGGCGAAACCAAAGACGAGATTGTGTCGCAGCATTGCACACTTTTCGGATGAACAGAAAGCGCGCCTTTGAGGACATTCAGGAGCAAGAATGTTAATGTACCCTTTGTCTCTCTCTCTCTCTCTCTCTCTCTCTCTCTCTCTCTCTCTCTCTCTCTCTCTCTCTCTCTCTTCTCTTCTCTCTCTCTCTCTCTCTCTCTCTTTTCTCTCTCTCTCTCTCTCTCTCTCTCCCCTCTCTCTCTCTCTCTCTCTCTCTCTCTCTCTCTCTCTCTCTCTCGCTCTCTCTTTCTCTCTCTCCTCTGTACCTTTGTCATTGCTGTGTAGTGTTCTCTGTGTTTCTCTGTAATTGCTTAAGCCTCACCGTCCATCATGAGCTAATCTAGAAGGTCTCTTGCTGCAGTTGTTTCCTTGATAAAATCTCGCGTCTCAGCTTAGTGTTTTAGAGAAAAGAGAAACCGAAGCTTTGTCCACAAGGGGGGAGCTCCCAGGAGACACAGAGGCGAGGATGCAAGCGAGTGAAACAATTGTTTGTTTGGTGAGGGAAACAATTTAGCAACCGAATGTTGTGTGGAGGAAAAGATGTCTTTGAAGTGTCGTGCGTGGGACAGAGCGTGAAGGCGTGTGACCTAAACATTATAAAATAAGCGAGGAATAAACACACAGATAGATATGCTGACATATATCTATAGATATAGATATACAGACATTGACGGAAAGGCACACAGGAAGAGACAGACATAGATACACACCTAGATACACACACAGAGATACACACACAGAGATACACAGACAGAGATACACAGACAGAGATACACACACAGAGATACACACACAGAGATACACAGACAGAGATACACAGACAGAGATACACAGACAGAGATACACAGACAGAGATACACAGACAG
>JACEEZ010004073.1:730000-740000 GCA_016584305.1 Chionoecetes opilio | reverse complement strand
TAAAATGATTGCGAGTCGCGTCTACACAACCCCTCCCACACGTCTCAGACAGCCCCGAGTAAACGGTCACTACTACAACTTTTGACCTGTGACGGGCTGTGGTTCAGTAAGGGCCCTGTCAGTTAGTGACCACCATCGGGATTTATATACCAGGGGTCACTGCTGCAGGGGGCATTGAAGTGCACGGCGTCCTACTTGGAAAGTGCACTACCGCAGTGGATTGAAACGGAGCTGGGGCCTGATTGACTGCTGCCTCCCAAGAAAGCGCCAGGCAAGGCTGCCGCACCACCCCTGAACTTCCACACTGAGCACTACACCAACACTACATTAGACCTCATAACCACACACAGATAGCCCCGAGTTAACGGTTACCACTACTACTCTCGACCTGTGACGGGCTGTGGTTCAGTTTAGGGTCCTGACAGTAGTGACCACCATCGGGATTTAAGGTACCAGGGTCACTGCTGCAGAGGCATTGAAGTGTACGGCGTCCTACATGGAAAGTACACAATCCGCAGTGGATTGAACGGAGCTGGGGCCTGATTGACTGCTGCCTCCCAAGAAAGCGCCAGGCAAGGCTGCCGCACCACCCTTGAACCTCCACACTGTGTTCACACCATTACAAAACACACATAACATGACCTATCTATCAAGCACTAAACCTACCCCCACAAACTAGTAGTAGTTAGCCATAGATTACAGCTTTCAACTTTCCTCACAAATTCCATGCAGTTTTTCTATATTGCATGGTATCACTTCTTTTCCGGCCAGCTTCGGCTGGAGGGATGGGTGGGTGAGGAGGAGCCTTCTACTTCCTATCCTTTCTCTCTTATTATCTAGTTAGTGTAGTGTAGTTAAAGCAAACAGTCTTGTAAGGACCTATCGGTCTGTTGCTGTTTGTGTTTCCTTTGTATTCCTTTGTATTCCTTTGTATTCCTCCTCCTCCTCCTCCTCCTCCCCCCTTTCCTCATTCCCCTATATCTTCTCTTCCTTTTCTCCATTCCTTCTATAACTCGCCCTCTCTGTCTCATTCCATTTCCTCTCTTCACCCGTTCAATAACTCTTCATCCTTCTCTACCTCTACACACCCGTCTCATTCTCTCTCCTTTTATGTCTCTCTTACTCATTCCCTCACGAAGAACTCCCCTCCCCTCTTCTCCTCTCCCCTCCTCCCACTGTAATTTTCCTCCCAAAGCCTCCGCAAACCCTTACAGCCTCGGAAATATATGCTAATTCAAACCAGACATTCCTGAAGAGACGAACTTTTTCCTTGCAGTTAACCCTCGTGTGCCTTTCTGTCGCCCTTGCCTCCCCTTCCCACGGCATCCCTCGCAGTACTTTTCTTATGAGGGTCTTCAGCTTATCCTCACCTGTTCTTGGTTCGCACAATATTAGTTTTATGATCTTTTTTCTCTAGTATGCAAATAGAGAGAGAGAGAGAGAGAGAGAGAGAGAGAGAGAGAGAGAGAGAGAGAGAGAGAGAGAGAGAGAGAGAGAGAGAGAGAGAGAGAGAGAGAGAGAGAGAGAGAGAGAGAGAGAGAGAGAGAGAGAGACACTAATTTTGTTCAACACCAAATTGTTATAATATTTGATCAATGCTTTTATTCAGTTCTCCCTTCATCTCTATAATGATGTTATGTAACTACGTCTAGATATCCATTGTTCTCAGGAAAGAGAAACAATGGGGCTTAAAAGAAAACCCAACGTTGTCAGAATGTTGGGAGGAAAATAGATAGAATTGAGTTATTGAGAGGGCACCGCCGAGGGACACCGCGGGGATAAAAATAACCGTAAGGCCGCGAGACCCTCTGGGTGAGTGGACGGGACCAGACACTTGGCCTCCCCCCTGGGCCCTCCCACGCCCCCACTGACGTCACGCCGCCCTGACCAAAATTTTAGTGGATCATTGATTTGAAGGCCACTGGAGAGCAGGTCACAAGGAGCTCTTTCTTGAAGGCTTTGAGATTACTTTTCTTCTTTGATTTGAAGGTTACTGGAGAGCAGGTCACAAGGAGCTCTTTCTTGAAGGCTTTGAGATTACTTTTCTTCTTTGATTTGAAGGTTACTGGAGAGCAGGTCACAAGGAGCGCTTTCTTGGGGGCTTTGATATTACTTTTCTTCTTTGACGTCATTGTTTACATCAAGGCCAAGGCCATGACGCTCAGGGAGGAAAAGGACAGTTTTTGGGGGTTTATTTTTGTTGTCTGAATAGAGCGATGAAACACTTTGCAGTTAGTGAGTCGAGGCTGATGAACGGCGTGACTGACAGCAGAATATGATGCATGATAATGTCAGGACGTAAAATGCAGCGAGCGTGAAGAGCGAGCAGGGCGTTTGCGAGATGAAGGACGGGAGAGTATTAGAGCGGCAGGCGGGGATGACGCACGCTGGGGAACATGCAGAGCCCTACAATGGTTGCATCCCTACGAGACAAAATGCTCCAGCGACGAACTCGCGCGCAGTATAATGTACTGGATATCAGATGGATATCATGGAGGCTTGAAAAGAGCAGACGGGAAGACTCACAACTCATTTTGAGATATATTATTCACGTTATGTTTTTTATAGTGCTTGTTGGTGTGTATTTTTTATTAAACCAACTTAACTAATGTATGAATAAGTTGGAGGCTGGACCCACGATGACCTGAATTGCACATGGTCTGCCGGCGTGATAGGATGGTAGATGGAGAACACAAGTCGTGATGAGCAAAATCTTATTCTTATCTCCGTTGCTTTGATCTCTATGGTTAGAGTGAGATATCTGTCCCTCTGCGTGAGTGACCGCCGCGTCCTTAGGTTCTGTCCCAAGGCGCCGCCCGCGTACTCCATACCGCCACTCCTGAGAGGCGGCGGACAGTCGTGTGGCCGGGTGTCGGGTAACTGTCTTCGCCGGAATTCGAACCCAGACGTATACTCAGGCCGGCGGGTTGGCAGATAGCAATTCCTCCGCCACTGGACATTGTGGTTGTGAGGCAGAGGAGAGCTACTCGTTTATTTCGCTTTGTGTGTCGATGAGAGAAATACGAAGACAGCAGTCCAGGATGGTGAGTCTCGGGCAGCTTGTACACCCACACAGCCAGTTGCATGAAACTGATCACGCGCAACTGGTCTCATACGATCGGTCGCCTTGAGGTCCTCACACGGGAGCGATTTTTTTTTTAGCTCCAACAATATCATCAAAAACAATTTTTTTTTAGTTCAAAGAGTATATGACAGCACTTATGTGTGTGTGTGTGTGTGTGTGTGTGCGTGTGCGTGTGCGTGTGCGTGTGCGTGTGCTGCGTGTGCGTGTGCGTGTGTGTGTGTGTTATTGTCATATACACTCGTAATCCATTTTTTTTTAAGGCAAGGTGAAATGCTTTATCCTTCTCTACCCCGTAACGATAACACCAAGACAACAATCATTTAAGAAAAAATGGTACAAAACTCAAGCAAATTGGTATGAAATTGGAAGGTGTAATGAATGAGGGGATGAATTATAGTCTATCATAAAAAGGATGATGATAATGATAAATTTATATCATTATTATTAATAATAATAATAAGAAACATAAGATATAAATGATATATATAAAAATAATTCTATTATTTACTATAATAATAATAATAGCAATAATAGTAATAATGATAATTATTATAATGATACATATAATAGTAATGATGATAATGATAATCTTAATAATGACAACCTAAACAATAAAATTATGATAATTATAATAATAATAATAATAATAATAATGATAATGACATTAATAATGGTAATAATAAAGATAATGTAGCATAAATCTACGTTGTTACTGAAAATTGGCAAGATGTCACCGCAGAGTTCTCCCCCATACCTGCTTCTCGGTACCGACCCTCCCACCCATCTCCCGTCTTTTTTGCCTGCAGCCTAGCGCCGCCGCGCTGCCGCACTGGGCTGCCACCAATCACCGCACTCCACCTCTGCGACATCAAAGCATCTCTCTGACGGGCTCAAGCTAGCCCGTGGTCCTCCCCTGATGGAGGCCCGATAGACACAAACATCACTTAACCCCTTCACGACCAGATTTTTCTTTGCTATATAAATTGTCTGTTATCGAGCCATAAAATCACGAAAAAGTAACTGAATATACCAAATTAGCTAGTGGACAAGGATACTAAACAGGTCATATCTATAAAATATTGCTTATATTAACTAAAAATCGTCTAATGGTACCCAAATTACAATGGAAATTACGTTCTGGGCCTCAAGTGGTTAAAGAAACTGGTATACGCTCTTGGAGTGCTCTAGTTAGTATTGCCATTGTTACTATTATTGTTATCAATATTATTATTATAATAATTATCATTATTATCATTGTCATTATTATTATTACTATTTTTACTAATATAATTATTATTATAATATATTTTTACATAAAAAAACTGGCCAAGGGTGGAAAAAGTACCTAAAGTCACGCTAGCTGCCAGTCCCCATAAAAATGACAATCAATCAATCAATAATTGGGGGCATACGCCGGGGGGCGCGTCGCCTCGCCCACCCTACGACGCCACTCCCAGGGCCGGGGGTCACCACGCGCGAGTCCCCATGTAGGCTCCTTTCTCATACCAAGCAGCTCTCGACAACAAGCATGAACTTGCCCCAGCCACGAGCCTTGTGGGCGCCCCCTTGGCCTCCTCCACGCCGGATTGTCTCTTACAGATACAACCCGATGGGAAGGATCGGTTTCAGGGTAGCGTGCCACATGCCCATATAGCCGAAGTTGGCGCTGACGAACTATGCAGGTAATAGGCCTCGCTACAGTCTCATAGTGCAATCGCTGATTTGACAGGTAATCATCCCAGCGATACCCCATGATTATACGAAGACACTTATTACCAAAGGCATCGATTCGTCTGTTCAAGTCTCTATTTAGTGTCAATGTCTCACAACCATAGAGTAAGACAGGAATCACAAGCGACTTGAAGATTCGGATCTTTGTCCTCCTGCACAGGTACCGACAACGCCAAAATTTTCCCGCTGAGCGAGTCCATAACACCGTGGGCTATGCCAATCCGCCGTAAGACTTCTTGACGTGACCCGCCGTCATTATGGACTGCGCTACCAAGGTATGTATAACTTTCCAAGATCTCAATGTCCTCGCCGCACGCATGAACAGACTGTACTGTTTCATCTAGTAAGCCTCCAAACAGCTGGACCTTGGTCTTGAGCCAGGAGACCTCAAGTCCCAAAGGCTTTGCCTCCTCATGCAGCGCCTCGAGAGCCATCACCAGGACCTCCAGCGACTCAGCAAAGATTACTGCATCATCGACAAAAACAAGATCAGTGATCTTGGTATTGCCGAGGGATGCTCCACAATCACTTTGATCTACAACTTTGCCCAATACCCAGTCTATACAAGTCTTGAAAAGTGATGGGGAAAGGACGCACCCTTGCCTCACTCCTGTATTAACAGGAAAGAAGCTGAATACACCTCCCCCACACTTCACAGCACTCTCAGTCCCAGAGTACAGACCAGTCATCAAACCAATAGTCCTTGCAGGAATCCCGCGAAGTCGCAGAAGATCCCAGAGTGACTCACGATGCACTGAGTCAAACGCCTTTTTGAGATCAACATAGGCTGCAAGCATCCCCTGTCGAAACTCACGTCGGCGTTCCACCAGGACACGAAGCGCTTTGATACGGCCCGTTGTTGATTTACCAGGCGTGAACCCAGACTGTTGAGGTCTCTGATGCTTCAGCAGATGATTGCAGATCCGTGTCAGCAATAGATGGGCAAGCACCTTGCCTGGCACGCTGAGCAGTGTAATACCGCGATAATTGTTGCAGTCCTGACGGTCCCCTTTCCCTTTCCAGATAGGGACGACCAGCCCCCTTTTCCAGTCAGGAAGAATGGTACCTGATTGCCACACGGCAGTCAGGACAGCATGTAACCCGCGGATCATGGCCTCACCCCCAGCTTTGAGCAGCTCCACACTGATATTACAAACACCAGCTGCCTTTCCACCCCTCAACTTTGCTACAGCCTCTCTCTCTGACTTCGTCAAGAGAGGGTGCGGTTTCGTCAATGGGAGGATCGGCATACACTGCCTGTAACCCAGTGGTGTGAAGCTGCTCAGTTGGAGGGTCCACTGTGAACAACTGCCCAAAGTACTCAGCCCAACGAGCCATCTGTCCATCCATGTCCGACACGAGGTGCCCATCTGCTGCTCGAATAGCGCTCGTCCGAGATGGAGACTTGGAACGAAGCTTCTTCAAGGCTCGGTAGGCGGGTCGGAGGTCATTAGCGTTCATATGGCCCTCGACATTCTCAGCGAGGCTCCTGACATACCTCTCCTTGTCTCTCCCCAGGAGGGTTCTAGTCCGGCGTGACAGAGCCCTGTGCTGGTCCTGGTTCCCAGTCAGCCTGGCAGCGCGACTCTCCTCGATTTTCTCCAGCGTCTCCGTCGAGACAAAACCACACCTTGACCTCGGGCGCTCCCCAATACACTCCTTTGCAGCCTGGAGAGTTTCACGTTTGAAGGTATCCCACAGTTCTACAGGGTCCTCGAGGGCACCGAGCACATCAAACCGATTTGAGACTGCCACTGCATACTCATGGGCACATGTCAAGTCCTTTAGTTTCTCAAGATGAAACACCGTATGGTTACCTCTTGAGATTTTTCTGGACTTGACATGAAGCTTAAGTGTAGCAACAACAAGTCTGTGATCTGTTCCAAAGAACTCAGCACTCCGGTAAACCCTGCAGTTCTGGAGGATCCTCCAACAAGTACTAAGGAGGTCGCGGTCGATCTCCTTAGCTAACCCTCCGGCATTACTATACCATGTCCAGCGGTACAGCTCTGGTCTCTGATACCAAGATAAAATAGATAAAAAAAACAGTAAGAGAATAAAGAAAGGTGGATAATCAATATAGATCGTGAGTTGTCCTGATAACATTGATGATAAGATTCTAGCACTTGTAAAACACTTATAAAACACACTCACATACTGCCCGTGCAGCTGTGGCTTTGCAACTGATCACCACACGACCAGCATAGTCATTTGTGTGGTGATCAGTTGCATGCAACCGCAGTTTCAGTCGCCTTGATGTGAGTGGTTCTTAAGAAACCAATGTGTCAGTCGCAATGCATCTGGTTGTGGCGTCGTAAGCAACTTGTTTCATGCAATTAGTTGTGTCGGTGTGTGACCTGCCTAACTTAGGAAGTGACCTTCCTAGAGCGTGGAATACAGTCAATGGTTCCTCCTAGAGCCATGCAGAGAGATTCGACTACAGAGAGAGAGAGATCTACTGATTCTTACAAGTAAACAGGTGGAAATACATTCGTATCCTTTTATTTCTGCTGAACCTTTCAGGGACTCAGAGACTTACTGATTTCTGACGACCAATAAAAGCTTAATTGGAAAACGATTCCGACTTTTATGTTTGCGTTTTATATTCTTGAAGGAAAAGGTTTCTCGTAAAACATACGACAACGACCGCGATAGTGCGTGACCCTTAAAAAAAAGGAACATCACCTCCCAGTATATAAAATGCTAAGCAGTGGTCAGCCATAATCTCGTTTATGGTTTCATTTCTCAATAATGGTTTTTGCTGTAGTCCCGAATGGCTTTACGGTGATGTCTAGGTGGGGATAACGATACAGTGAAAAAATGTAATTTCCGAGCTTGAAACGACCCAATAGGCCGCCGTCATGTCCACCCATAAATACGCTGCCTGAATGACAAAAAGCATGTGAGAACTGAAAGACTATATATATATATGTATACGAACTGAAGGTCATGTGATCATAGCCACATGACCTCACAC
The DNA here is from genome assembly GCA_016584305.1 of Chionoecetes opilio. Lineage (NCBI taxonomy): Eukaryota > Metazoa > Arthropoda > Malacostraca > Decapoda > Majidae > Chionoecetes > Chionoecetes opilio. The sequence goes on along the minus strand of JACEEZ010004073.1, from coordinate 732,207 downwards.
CAAAAGAACGAAAAATATGTGTGTCTTTATCCAACATATTCCGTCACTGCCAGAAGAAAAAATGTCATCCATTCCTCCCGCCCATTGACACCATTGACATGTTCGCTCTGTGGACGGGCGGCGGAGAGGACCAGAGACACCATGAAGGGATAAGAGGCAGGAGGAGGAGGAGGAAGTGGAGGAGGAGGAGGAGGAAAGGAGATGAGCGCTGCCGTTGTCGCTCCTCCAAAGAATGAGGTGGAGTGTCATTAAAGACCTTTGTGAAAAGACGATCGAAATTTGAAGTTACCTGAGCGAGAGAGACAGCCAGACAAACAGAGAGAGAGAGAGAGAGAGAGAGAGAGAGAGAGAGAGACGAGAGAGGGGAGAGAGGAAGAGAGAGAGAGAGAAAGGAGAGAGAGAGAGAGAGAGAGAGAGAGAGAGAGAGAGGAGAGAGAGAGAGAGAGAGAGAGAGAGAGAGAGAGAGAGAGGAGAGAGAGAGAGGAGAGAGAGGAGAGAGGAGAGAGAGATGGACAGAAATAGACAGAGAGAGGTGGACAGAAATAGACAAAGAGAGAGATGGACAGAAAGAGAGAGAGAGAGAGAGAGAGAGAGAGAGAGAGAGAGAGAGAGAGAGAGAGAGAGAGAGAGAGAGAGAGAGAGAGAGAGAGAGAGAGAGAGAGAGAGAGAGAGAGAGAGAGAAATGGACAGAAATAGACAAAGAGAGAGAGAGAGGTGGACATAAATAGACAAAAAAAAATCAAAGCGACAGACAGACAGAATGGCAGACAAACAGACGACAGAGACAGTCAGTCAAATTAATAGAGAAAATAACAATTACAAAGACAGACAGACAGACAGACAGAAGAGGGAAGAGTAGAGAGGGAAGAACCGAAGGAAGGGGAAGGAGTGGGGGACCGAATTATGGGGTCAAAGGTGTCAAATTAAATTAAGAGTGAGGGGAAGAGGTGTCAGGTATCAGGTGTCACACGATCACGTCACCATCAGGACCAGGATTCATGCAAGGTCGTAAAGAAAGACCTGAATCTCATGTGCCCTAGTTCCTCCATCTCCATTGTTGTGTTCGGCTATTGTTTTGGGCACAGTGAGGCAGGCTAATTGCTACTTTGCATTGTTGGAGGTGTGCAAACAAAGGCAGCGAGCCATTTATAAGCCAATCTTTGCTTTTCCTCCTCAGCTGCCGTAAAACACTAGAAACACAAACACACATGCATAACACGCACACGAAAAAATCTTGGAAAATACCTTTAAGCTCATGTGGAATGGAAAAATTGTGATATGTTTTTAAGCACGGAAACAATGGGTGGCTTAATCTACGTAGGCGATGCGAAGTGAGGGTGCTTGGCAAATGGTGGTGCTGGGGCGAGGCAATAGGAAGGGAAAGGTCTGAATGGGAACGGGGCCAACAGGGAAGGAATAGCAACGAGGAAGAGGAAGTGAAATCGTGATGGAAAATTAAAATTGAGCGAGGGAGAAATGGAGATGTAAATAGCGTAGGAGGAAGTGCGATGGGAGACGAGAGGAGGGCATGGAAAGGATGATTTAGAGAGAGAGAGAGAGAGAGAGAGAGAGAGAGAGAGAGAGAGAGAGAGAGAGAGAGAGAGAGAGAGAGAGAGAGAGAGAGAGAGAGAGAGAGAGAGAGAGAGAGAGAGAGAGGAGAGGAGAGAGAAGAGAGAGAGAGAGAGTAATGGGGGGGATGCTAGAGAGAGTGGTAATGAGAACTGAAGAAAGAGGAATGAAGATGTCAAAACTAAACCTAATATACATAAAAATAGCAACATACGTATGCAGATGAACAAAAAGGCTATGATAACGGAGCGATAAAGCTAGAAATGAACAAGTGAGAAATGATAATAAGAGATTCAAACTAAATATGAAATCGATAAAGCTAGTATGAATAGTACAGAAAAAGTACAAGAGCTAGTACAAGAGCTAGTACAAGAAAAAGCGGAAAGTGCCAAAGAAAGAATACGAAATATAAAAGAACGAACTAAAAAAGCCTCAATAAAACCTTCATTAAACATTAAGATAAGCAATAATAAACTTCTTTTTTTTATCATGCACAAATAATACGTCCATTAAACTTAAACACATAAACAAGATAAGAAATAATAAACAGGTCATACCAATATCTTCTCAGAAATTAATCCACATTCATACAAAGACAACAGCAGCGGACAAGAAGCAACGCCGCCATACTATCCATA
>JACEEZ010004073.1:720000-727500 GCA_016584305.1 Chionoecetes opilio | reverse complement strand
CCTCTCTCTCTCTCTCTCTCTCTCTCTCTCTCTCTCTCTCTCTCTCTCTCTCTCTCTCTCTCTCTCTCTCTCTCTCTCTCTCTCTCTCTCTCTCTCTCTCTCTCTCTCTCTCTCTCTCTCTCTCTCTCTCTCTCTCTCTCTCTCTCTCTCTCTCTCTCTTATGCTGTTTCCTCGGTGTCCCCTTTCCCTTCAACTCTTTGCCTTATGTCTTCCTATAGTGTCTTAAGAAAGTTTTTATAGTGTACATTTTCATTCCTTGTACATAAAATTATAACCATCGTGTGTTTATCCACCCCTCGCTCCGAACACCCGAATTCTTTCCGACCTAGAGGCCCATCCCTTACCTCTGTGGCGAGATGAATCACCCACCAAAGGAAGCACAGTGTCTGATTCAACCATTTCATTATAACGGAAAGCCTGGGAAAGTGTGTTTGTTGATTAATAGAAAAAGTAAGAGGATGGTGGTGGTGTTTTATCGTTACATATTTTTTCTTTTGTAGTTTTTCTTATGGTTTTTCGGGGTTGTTTTCATTTTTTTTTTTTTTTTTATGTGTGGTTCATGAACTGTTTTCTTTTTTTCACTTTGGATTCTTCTTTTTGTTGTTGTTTTTTTTGAAGGCCAGTTAGAGATCGTAAAGTAGGCTATTATGTGCGTCGTATATTTTATTGATGTAGTTTTTGATGTATTTTACTATTTTATTTTATTTCTCCTACTAACATTAATGTATTTTTGTATTTTTTTTATCGTTTTTTTTGTCATTGGTTCTTCTCAACTTAATGATGTGATTATTTTACAGTGAAGTTTGCGTATTAAAATATATACAAAATTTCGCTTATTCAGTCTGTCCAGTAATGTTTTCTCTCTGACAGTTACTAAAGCGACTCTTAGAGACTCCCTGACACGCTTGACAGGCAATTGAAGCAATCCTTGACACTTCACCAACACCTTGACAGCCTTGACACTTCACCATGATCATCACTAGCATCACCACTACCATCATCACCCTTTTCACCACAACTACCATCATCCTTTCATTTCATCACCACTACCATCACCACTACAATCACCCTTTTCACCACAACTACCATCATCCTTTCATCACCACTACCATCACCACTACAATCACCCTTTTCACCACAACTACCATCATCCTTTCATCACCCCTACCATTACCCTTTCACCACCACTACCATCACCTTTTCACCACCACTATCATCACCACTACCATCACCACAACTACCATCATCCTTTCATCACCACCACCATCACCACTACCATCACCCTTCTCACCAACACTACCATCATCCTTTCACCATCACTACCATCACCCTTTCATCACCACTATCATCACCACTACCATCACCACAACTACCATCATCCTTTCATCACCACTACTATCACCCTTTTCATCACCACTACTATCACCCTTTCATCACCACTACCATCACCCTTTCACTACTACTACCATTACCATCACCTTTTCACCACCACTACCATCCCCACTACCATTACCCTTACACCACCACCATCATCACCCTTTCATCACCACTCCCTTCACCCTTTCACCACCACTACCATCATCACCACTACCATCCCTGAAAACCCAAGAAGCCTATCAATCACCTCGATGACTATAATAGCATACCTTGTTGCCTTAACTTAAGCTCCCTCTAACGGGAATGAGATGCTGAGGACGTAGGATCCATGATAGACGGATATTATATGCAAACTCCATCTGCTGGCGGTGCGGGATTACGTGAGTCCTGGCGGCGGTGTGACGAAGCCTATTAGGAATTATCTCTATTCCTCGAACCTTATACTCTTACGTAGTACCTTCCTCCTCCTATGCCTCCTCTTTCTCTTCCTTCTTTTTCTAGCCCATTCTGAACAATCTCTATTCCTCGAACCTTATACTCGTTAATACCAATACCTTCCTCCTCCTATTCTTGTTGTTCCTCCTCCTTCTGAACCATCTCCATTCCTCGAACCTTATACTCGTACGTACCAATACCTTCATCTTCCTATTCCTCCTCTTCCTCCTCCTTTTTCTAGCCAATTCTGAACCGTCTCTATTCCTCGAACCTTATACTCGTACGTACCAATACCTTCCTCCTCCTCCTATTCCTCCTCTTCCTCTTATTCCTCCTTCTCTACCTGTACTGCCTGACCCGCCCACGTGTCCTCCCTACCACAACTCGGCTCGCGGAGGAACACCCATTTTGTCGGCGAGACACGAGGTCGACATAAATTTTCCACCTCACAAAATTGGGAAGGAAAACGCCATTACACGCCACACCACCACGCCCCCCCACCCCCACGCCCCCCCACAACCCCCCCCCCCCCCACGCCCCCCCACAACCCCCCCCACGCCCCCCCACGCACCCCCCTCATGCATCTCCCCCTCCCTTGAGCGTCCTCCTAGGCCAGGAGCCAGGACCCAGGCCAGGACCTGGAAGAGTATGTGGCGTTTACTCTTGAACACGTCGGGTTAGGTTACGTTAGGTTACGGATAGGGTAGGATAGATATTCCCCGGCATAAGAAGGTAACTGTGCGTGGGAATCACAATGAGGATATTTTCGAGAAAATCCTATGGTTAGTTTTGGAGCTACAGCCAAGCGTCTTTACTCGGAAACCACATACTCGCATAGAGAACGGGAATATGCGGGCGGGGGAGATGGCAGGACAGGGGGAGGGGGGAGAAGGGAGGAGAGGGCAGGAGACAAGTCGAGGCGTAGCAGTTCGTTCACAAGGTAACTTTCTTTCACACTCAAGGTCGTGGTGAGGGTTTTTTTCTTCTTTCTTTCATTCATGTAACTTAAAGGCTCCCGGCAGCAGAGGAGGTGATGAGTGGCTCGACTTTTTTCATCACACGTCTTCACTGCGTTACTCGAGTGCTTATAATTCTTACCAAAAAAATATGTACTGTCTACTAGTACTACTACTACTACTACTACTACTACTACTTACTACTACTACTACTACTACTACACACTATATAACATCACTACTATTATATAATCAGTATCAAAAACTGTATAAAGTTCAACTGATAACAAAAACGATAATATAACGATGATGACACATATAGCGGTGGTGGTGATAGTGATGGTGGTGATAGTGATGGTGGTGATAGTGATGGTGGTGATAGTGATGGTCAAATTAAGAGATCAAGGTCTGTCGTAAAGTAAGCCTTCTGTATCGTAACGTCAATACTAATAAATCCAACTGCAAACCCAACCAACCTCACGCTATAGCATTCGGGTTGAGTCATAACAATAGGCGACGCTACAAATTAGTCATTATAGCAGGACTAAGGCATTACCCAAGCTGTAAAAAAAAGCTATACCACCTTTTACTAATAACTGAAAGCACGCCACCTAGTGTTTCAACTCACATTTTCTTTTTCCTTTCTTTCTTTCTTTTTTTCTTTTGTATACCATTTACATTTTTTAAAACTATTTTTACATCCTCAGTGGGAAACGACCCAACACTTCTTTTACTATTGGCTTCTGTAATATCTTCGCAATGCCTGTACTTTAACTTGACATCCCTCACGCGCATCTGTCCTCCCTATATCCTCTCTACCCAAACAACTCATCTGTCCTCCCTATATCCTCTCTACCCAAACAACTCATCCTCTCCAGGCCCGTTAGTTACTTCTGCGTTCTCATCACCTCTTTGCAAACAACAGGGAGATACTAGCACATCCACACCGTCCTGCAGAAACTCACGTATCAGGAGAGCCCATTTCTTCTACAGAGCCTAAGAACAGCAATACAGAATCCATGAATGCTGAAGATGAAAATAAAATTGCAATAATGAAAGTCTGTAGAACCAATAAGGTAGAGCAAAGAGGCTTCCTAACCTTTGTGTTAATCTGAGCGTCTTTAATAGGGTCCTCTTCAAGGTTTCTCTCTCTCTCTCTCTCTCTCTCTCTCTCGCTCTCGCTCTCTCTCTCTCTCTCTCTCTCTCTCTCTCTCTCTCTCTCTCTCTCGCTCTCGCTCTCGCTCTCGCTCTCGCTCTCGCTCTCGCTCTCGCTCTCTCTCTCTCTCTCTCTCTCTATCTCTCTCTCTTTGTCTCATCTCCCTATCTATCTTTCTCCCCTCTCTTTAGCAGTGAAAATAACGCCACCAGTATGTATAGTAAGCATCCTTGTATCTTTAGTGAATATCTTAACCCGGCTCTCTCAGTGTAAAAATTGAGTCACAGAGTAGAGCAAGGAGCTAAGACACCAAAACCAATTGTTGCTGCGTAGAAGAGAATGGTTAAGATTATGAAATACCATTATTTTCATGAGAGAGAGAGAGATAGAGATAGAGAGAGTGAGTGAGTGTCCTTCCTTATTAATTACGTGGCTGGCAAAATCACACTATATAGGTCGTAGTTAAGTTACAGCACCTTAAAGGCCGAGTTTAAGGGGAGTTTGTCTTAAGGTTCATCTACTCGACCAGCCTAAAGAGACACCTGAAGGATGCGTCTCTTTAAGCATGGCTAGGAACACTTAAGATCACTCTCACACCACGAGTAGGTTGACGATTACTCTCACACCACGAGGAGGTTGACGATCACTCACACCACGAATAGGTTGACGATCACTCTCACACCACGAATAGGTTGACGATCACTCTCACACCACGAACAGGTTGACGATTACTCTCACACACGAGGAGTGACGACCTCACACACGAAGGTTGACGATCACTCTCACACCACGAGAGGTTGACTTAAGATCACTCTCACACCACGAACAGGTTGACGATCACTCTCACACCACGAACAGGTTGACGATCACTCACACCACGAGGAGGTTGACGATCACTCACACCACGAACAGGTTGACGATCACTCTCACACCACGAACATGTTGACGATCACTCACACCACGAGGAGGTTGACGATCACTCTCACACCACGAACAGGTTGACGATCACTCATACCACGAACAGGTTGACGATCACTCACACCACGAATAGGTTGACGATCACTCTCACACCACGAACAGGTTGACGATCACTCTCACACCACGAACAGGTTGACGATCACTCTCACATCACGAATAGGTTGACGATGAATCTCACACCACGAACAGGTTGACGATCACTCTCACACCACGAACAGGTTGACGATCACTCTCACATCACGAATAGGTTGACGATGAATCTCACACCACTAACAGGTTGACGATCAATATCACACCACGAACAGGTTGACGATCACTCTCACACTACGAACAGGTTGACGATCACTCTCACACCACGAACAGGTTGACGATCACTCTCACACCACGAATAGGTTGACAATCACTCACATACGAACGTGACGTCACTCCACCACGAACAGTGACGTCACTCACACACGACAGTGACGATTACTTTCACACCACGAACAGGTTGACGATTACTTTCACACCACGGACAGGTTGCTTGCATCCATTGCCGCTGCCACCATCCCCACCGCCGCCTTACTATTGGTGTTGGTGTTGTTGTTGTTGTTGTTGTTGGTACTTCTGTTGCTTTTAATGGTGTAGGAATAGCAGTGGTGGTTGTGGTTGTGGTGGTATATTAGTAGATAACAACCAACTACTACAACTACTACCACTACTACAATTTCTACTCGCACTATTACTATCGTTTGGCTTTTCTATCGATTTTTTGTTGGGTTACCAGCTTGGCGGCGAAAATGTCTGATTAGTGTCAAGAGACGTGAAGGAAATGAAGGAATACAGATAAAAAGACCAAGGAAGGAAAAACCCCAAGGCAAGAGAAAGAGACAGGGAGAGGGAAGGAGATGGAGAGACCGTGATGTAAGAAACGACGAGAAAAAATAAGTTGTGTGAGAGCCGTGATAAGTAAATAAAGTTGGTGCGAGGTGACGAGAGAGTTGGGTCCGGCGCCTCAAGATGCTGGCCGGTGGTTGGGAGGAGGGGGGAGGAAGGAGGGGGGGAGAGTAAGGAGGGGGGAAGAGTAAGGAGGGGGGAAGAGTAAGGAGGGGGGAAGAGTAAGGAGGGGGGAGAGTAAGGAGGGGGGAGAGTAAGGAGGGGGGAGAGTAAGGAGGGGGGGAGAGTAAGAGGGGGAGAGTAAGGAGGGGGAGAGTAAGGAGGGGGGAGTAAGGAGGGGGGGAGAGTAAGAGGGGGAAGAGTAAGGAGGGGGAAGAGTAAGGAGGGGGAAGAGTAAGGAGGGGGAAGAGTAAGGAGGGGGAAGAGTAAGGAGGGGGGAGAGTAAGGAGGGGGAAGAGTAAGGGGGGAGTAGGGGGGAAGAGTAAGGAGGGGGGAGAGTAAGGAGGGGGGAGAGTAAGGAGGGGGGAGAGTAAGGAGGGGGGAGAGAAGGAGGGGGGAGAGTAAGGAGGGGGGGAGAGTAAGGAGGGGGGGAGAGTAAGGAGGGGGGGAGAGTAAGGAGGGGGGGAGAGTAAGGAGGGGGGGAGAGTAAGGAGGGGGGGAGAGTAAGGAGGGGGGAAGAGTAAGGAGGGGGGGAGAGTAAGGAGGGGGAAGAGTAAGGAGGGGGAGAGTAAGGAGGGGAAGAGTAAGGGGGGGAAGAGTAAGGAGGGGGGAAGAGTAAGGAGGGGGGGAGAGTAAGGAGGGGGGAGAGTAAGGAGGGGGAGAGTAAGGAGGGGGAGAGTAAGGAGGGGGAGAGTAAGGAGGGGGGAGAGTAAGGTAGGGAGAGTAGGAGGGGGAGAGTAAGGAGGGGGAGAGTAAGGAGGGGGGGAAAGTAAGGAGGGGGATGAGAGTAAGGAGGGGGGAGAGTAAGGAGGGGGGGAGAGTAAGGAGGGGCGATGGGGGAAGGAAGGGGGGGCTTGTCGGTACTGGTCCTCATTGATTAGTGGTCGTGGTGGCGGGTCAAAGGAGGTGAAGGTCATGAAAAGGAAACATTAAGTGACGAAGATATTAAAGAATCCTTGTATTTTGTCCTTAACGTAAGAGACTTATTCATTCATATCATTTCATATTGGTAATTTATGTGATGTTAATTTTTTGCTTGTTCATTTTTCTCACTTAAGACATTGGACGACGAATCAATTAAAGAACCCTTGTAGCCTACTTTGCCCTTTTACGGAAGAGTCTTATTTCATATTGGTAATTTATATGGTGTTAGATTTTTGTTATTCATATTTCCACTTTTTTTTCACATGCTAAGTTCCTCAAGTAAGGTCAATTTTACTCCATGCTGTGATAGAAACATGAACAGGACCATGAACAATAAATATTAGTAATTAAAAAAATTCACTGTCACGATATACACCCGTGGTAGCAAACAGCTTTTTTATTTTTATTATGATCAGTATTGGAATTTACTTTTTACTTTTTTAAACTATGATCAGTATTAGAATTTACTGGTTGATCCCGGTAGTTGTTTGAATAGTAATATCAAGTTAACCATGGCAGTGTAAATGCAATGACCATTGACGTGACAAACTCGGTGTGCATCGTGTGGTAGCTGGTTGGAAAGTTGGAAAAAGTATTGGCAATTATTTTTGTGAAGTCACTTCCTGGTGCTGTACACTA
>JACEEZ010004073.1:705000-715000 GCA_016584305.1 Chionoecetes opilio | reverse complement strand
TGTAGTAAATGTCTTTTGATTATTATTATATTAATCATTTTTTTACGTGTGATAATGACGTTGAAAATCTGATGAATGAGTTACAGTAAGTAAGTAATTGGCGCCATGCATTAAATCGTTTCTTAAGCTGAATTAACAAATGGGAAAGGAAAAAAACCATATCCAACGGGTTTAAGACGGAAACTATAGAATCAAACTCCTTTCCGCTGCCTTAACCCCTTCACGCCCAGATCTTTCCTTGGCTATAAAATATCTTATGTTGTTAGCCATAAAATTACGAAAAGTGACTTAATATACCAAATAAGCAGGTCATATCTGTAAAATAATGCTTATAGTCACTAAAAATCGTCTAATGGTAGCCAAATTACAATGAAAATTACGTTCTGGGTCTCAAGGGGTTAAAGAAGCTCAGGTCTTTGAGTTCAACAATGCAAATGTACAGGACAACTAAGGCAAGTGCATCGCGTTGAGGGGGCGGCCAGACTTTTATCCGCAGGTAAGGATTCTTAATAGAGAGAGGAATTCTGAAGGGAACATAGTTGGTTGATTACACGCTGGAATTCCTTATTAAAAACACGAACTATGTAGGCTACCCCCCATCAAGACTGTTTTCTATATGCTTATTCCTCTACGTGAGCTCCTACGAAGAATTCACTACAGCATCGCCAAACAAGGTTATTAGTTTCTTTCTTCAAGTTTCTAGACAGCGAGAATCTGTAATTAACTAAAAAAAATTCTTCCCTTCAAGAGCCACTCGTGTAGGCCTGCGAGTGTAGGCCTGCGAGTGGCTAATAGGATGACGTCTTGTGTTTAGTGTTAGTTGTTTGTCTGTTTATATCGCCAAGATGTTCAGAAAGCAGGCATAATTATTGTGTACGAACGGATTATGCAAAGCCTCCTCGCATTTCTTGCAAGACCGATATAGAATTACTGAAAAAAGAAAGTAAAACAATATCTAAACTATATTTGAAAAAGATAAAGGAGGAGGAGGAGGAGGAATACAAAGGAATACAAAGGAATACAAAGGAAACACAAACAGCAACAGACCGATAGGTCCTTACAAGACTGTTTGCTTTAACTACACTACACTAACTAGATAATAAGAGAGAAAGGATAGGAAGTAGAAGGCTCCTCCTCACCCACCCATCCCTCCAGCCGAAGCTGGCCGGAAAAGAAGTGATACCATGCAATATAGAAAAACTGCATGGAATTTGTGAGGAAAGTTGAAAGCTGTAATCTATGGCTAACTACTACTAGTTTGTGGGGGTAGGTTTAGTGCTTGATAGATAGGTCATGTTATGTGTGTTTTGTAATGGTGTGAACACAGTGTGGAGGTTCAAGGGGTGGTGCGGCAGCCTTGCCTGGCGCTTTCTTGGGAGGCAGCAGTCAATCAGGCCCCAGCTCCGTTCAATCCACTGCGGATTGTGTACTTTCCATGTAGGACGCCGTACACTTCAATGCCTCCTGCAGCAGTGACCCCTGGTACCTTAAATCCCGATGGTGGTCACTAACTGTCAGGACCCTAACTGAACCACAGCCCGTCACAGGTCGAGAGTAGTAGTGGTAACCGTTAACTCGGGGCTATCTGTGTGTGTTATGAGGTCTAATGTAGTGTTGGTGTAGGCTCAGTGTGGAAGTTCAGGGGTGGTGCGGCAGCCTTGCCTGGCGCTTTCTTGGGAGGCAGCAGTCAATCAGGCCCCAGCTCCGTTTCAATCCACTGCGGTAGTGCACTTTCCAAGTAGGACGCCGTGCACTTCAATGCCCCCTGCAGCAGTGACCCCTGGTATATAAATCCCGATGGTGGTCACTAACTGACAGGGCCCTTACTGAACCACAGCCCGTCACAGGTCAAAAGTTGTAGTAGTGACCGTTTACTCGGGGCTGTCTGAGACGTGTGGGAGGGGTTGTGTAGACGCGACTCGCAATCATTTTACTCCTAAAATCCATTTAGGAGGAGGAGGAGGAGGAGGAGGAGGAGGAGGAGGAGGAGGAGGAGGAGGAGGAGGAGGAGGAGGAGGAGGAGGAGGAGGAGGAGGAGGAGGAGGAGGAGGATAAAAAATGTATTATACAAAACGAACAGAAATAACAAAAGATAATACCGTATAATTTGGTCACCTGCTTGAACAGGTTACTAAATTACTAAGTTACTACCACCACCATCACCACCAAACAAATCTCTTCTCTACTAGTGAAATAGGAAGACAGCAAGGCGAAGAAAAACCGACACAACGACAAGGAAGACGATGGCAATAACGACCTATACAACGACATGAAAACACGTCCATTTAATCAAGTAAGCAAGAAAAGAAAGTCTATTGATCTCAAATGAGATTGTCTTCTATACTAACACTCCTGAAGATCTCGAGAGCGTGAGAGAGTTGATAGTCTTGTGGAAGCCTACTCTTTGCCTTCCCCCTCCCACCCTTGCCTTCCTTATACACGAGGAGGAGGAGGAGGAGGAGGAGGAGGAGGAGGAATACATAGGAATACATATACATAGGAATAACAGACACCAGGAGACCTATTGATCCATAGCGAGGGTATCTGTTGTACTACATACTACTAACTATCAACTACATGTAAGAAAACAGTTGGAAAATGATACCATGTCCCTAAAGAAGATAGGAACATGGAAGTTTCGTAGTGAAGGATGATAGGATATGAAATATGCTAACTACAACTACCACTAGCACTAATCGATCCGGGGGACTATATTATGAATTCGCAGGGCACTATCAATACCCATTTACTTTACAGTGCGCGTCAAGTGTGTTTTTAAATGTAGTTATTGTGCTGGCATCGACAACATTTGCTGGTAATTTGTTCCATCGATCAACAACTCTAACATTGAAATAATTTTTTCGGAGATCAGTGATGCAACGTTAACCGTTCAATTTAAAACCGTTATTTCTTGTTGTCACTTGAGGAGGAGGAGGAGGATTATATAGGATTACATAGGAATAACAGACGCCAGGAGACCTATTGGTCCCTGACGAAAAGGAGAGGAGGAGGAGGAGGAGGAGGAGGAGGAGGATATCAAAAGGATGAGGAAGATGAACAATGGAAGAAGAGGTAGGATGAGGACACAGGAAAGGAGGAGGAGGAGGATAGCGAGGACAAGGAGGAAGACGAAGGAAACCTCTCTCTCTCTCTCTCTCTCTCTCTCTCTCTCTCTCTCTCTCTCTCTCTCTCTCTCTCTCTCTCTCTCTCTCTCTCTCTCTCTCTCTCTCTCTCTCTCTCTCTCTCTCTCTCTCTCTCCTTATTCGGTAAAAAAAAAAGACAAAACAAGGAAGATGAGAGGTTGTAATGCGTAAAAAATAGGAATGTGATCAGTAAATGGTGGAAGTAGAGAAGCGAAAGGAGGAATGGATGCAATATATAGATCGATGAGAAGGGAAGATCGATAAAGGAAGGAAGTATAAGCCAGATATTAAGGAAGATTGAGGAAAACACTCACTGCCCAGCCAAGTATAGGAAGAAGAAGAAGAAGAAGTCTGATCCGATGGTGTTCAGGGTATAATGCCTTATCAACGCCACTTGAGGAAAGTAGCGAAGATACCTCCCTCAACCAATCAACTCCAACCTGTTAACTCTCTCAGCCAATCAACGGCTACCTTTAACTCCAGGTACACCTCCCGCTACATACCCAGACACGCCAGGTTGGATCTAAGAAGATTGGAACCCTTATTAGATCCAAGCAGAATGCGGAAATTTTTTCATATTTTCCTTGCCTGTTTTGTGTTTGCAGTGTAGAGGTAAAGATGACAGCTAGGCCAGAGCAGACCTGTGTTCCCCCAATGACTTCCTCTGAAGCAGCCACTAGCGATGCCTCAACGCGTGTGGGTTCCGAGGAGGAAGAGGAAGCCCCAAGCCCCTCAGCGGTGTTTGCCGCCATGAGTGCCGTGGCGGGCCAGCCCTGGGAGGACCTTGGGATCCTGACGGCAGGCGTGGCGGCGCTGTGCCTGTGGCTGCGACGCCCTGTCCGCCAGCAGCTTTAGGGAGACAACTCTCCCTCCCGCGCCACGGACACTGCCGATACATGCCAAGAGAAGGACGAGGAAGCGACCACCAAGAGCTCGATCCCCAAGAATGGAGTTCTGGCCAGACCCCTCGGCTCAGGCGACACAGACTCAGACTCATCAGACTCCGATGCCGAAGACGAGTCTGACAGTGCGTGGGACGAGACGAGCGAGGAGGAGGACACGTCCGCCGTGCAGGATGACGTGTGGGACCAGACGTTTGACAATGGCCTCATGATGACACCGGCCCCACCTAAGCCCCGCCACAAGGATGTGGCGCGCTTGTGGACCCCTCCTATAGGTGGGCTGGGCTGGGCTGGCCTGGGCTTTGTTGGGCTGGGCTAGCGGAAGGCCAGGCAGGACATGCAGGCCCAGGAGGCTTTGAAGACAGAGTGTGTCGAGGAGACTGTGCCCGTGGCCCCAGGCAGCCGTCCACCGTGTGGTGACGACTGTTTAGAAGAAGAGAATGAAGGGGATCGACCTGCCTTTGAAGGGAAGGCTGAAGAGGTTCATGACGGTGCCTCAGAGCTCCTCACATCACCTGAGCCTGCTCTCCCACAGGAGCCTGAGAGGCAGACTCCGGCCCTTCCGCACCACCAAAGACCCGCCACGAGGATGGTGGTCATGACCCCTCCTGTAGGTGGGCTGGGCTGGGCTGGGCTGGGATTTGTTGGGCTGGGCTAGCGGAAGGCCAGGCAGGACAGGCAGACCCGGAGAGAGAGGTGGAGCGAGGAGGTGGCGCAGGGCGTCAAGAGGAAGAGCGCCCAGCGTGTCACCTTCGGGGGCGTGACTGCCGTGCATCGCATTACCGCTGGGCACATGCATACCGGGAGGGCACGGCGCGGCCCTGGGAGCAGATGGCCAGGGACAGGGCCAGGTTTGTGCAGCGCGTGGCCATCCTGGAGCCGTACCGCCCAGGTCCTTGAGCCGGGCCACCAGGGGCCATGTCTACAGCAGGCTGCAGGCACCCCTCCCCCCGTCCGAAGACCGCGTTTACCGAGGGTCACTGCGCTCTGAAGAACCGAGCGCGAAACCAAGACCCAAACCCCGCCCTGAGACTCGTCCTGTCTCGGGGAAGACTTCCCAAGACAACGCCACACCACCGAACGGCCCAGCGCGCGTCGCCTGGGCCAGATAAGCGGCGGCAGCGAGGGAGCAGCGGCAGGTACAACGCGTCCTCTCGTACAATGTATCCTCTTTGACACCCAAGAAACCGCCCAAGCCTCCCGCTGAGCCTTCCGAAGACATCGCCACACCACCGAAAGGCCCAGCGCGTGTCGCTTGGACCAGACAAGCGGCAGCTGCGAGGGAGCGGCAACAAGCACAGAGCAGTAAGGCAGCGGCGCCCAGCGACCCCAGCCACTGAGGTGGCGGTGCGGCCTCCTTACACTCAGGCGCGGTGACCTCAGCGGCGCGTTTGTTCTTAGATAGACAAGGCCGAACAGAACTTCTTGACGTTTCAGGCATCGAAGTCTATCCGAAATGAACAGTAGTATGATAGTGATAGTGGGTTCTGAGGAGGGTGTCCAAGCCTCTCAATGGCAGCAGCGAGCACTGGCCCAAACAGCCAGGGGCCCAGGGTGTCTGTGTGACCCGCCTCCTGGGCTCGGGAGACTGAAAGGAGAGCGAGGAGCTCAAATTGTTAGGAATTCCTAACTAGGAGGGTTAACAAGAAGGAGCCCATTAGACAACATTAGCTGGTAATTTGTTCCACCGATTGACAACTCTGACATTGAAATTATTTTCACGGAGATCTGTGATGCACCCCTGACCATTCAGTGTTATACCGTTGTTTCTTGTTGTCACGTGAGGAAAAGGCTCGAATAGATTCTCTTGATTAATTATATCGAATCCTTTAAGAATCTTAAAGGTTTTATCAAGTCCCCACGGATTCTACGATCCTTTAAGGAAAACATTAAGTTTTCGCCGTCTCTCTTCATAAGTTGAATTTCGCAGAGATGGAATCAGTTTGGTTGCTCTTCTTTGAACTTATTCTAATTTGGCTGCATCTTTTACGAAACAAGGCGACCATAACTGAACAGCATATTCTAAGTGCGGCCTAACCAAAGACGTGTATAACGTATATATCATTACTTAAGAAGAATTACTCTCTAGAAGTGTTTTATGTTCAAAGTTGCGTTTAATGAAGCCCAACGTCATATTTGTCTTTTTACTGGCAGCTAAGCAATGCGTACTGGTTTTAAGATCATTACTAATGACACCTAAATTCTTTTCCTGCTGTGCTTCAATTCACGACTTATTTTCCATCTGATAGTCATATTTGAGGTTATCATTACCTATATGCATTACTTGACATTTATCGGAATTAAATCTTAATAGCCATTTATTGCCCCAATCCGATAGTTTATCTGGATCACGTTGTATGAGTCCCCAGTTTCTCTATAAGTATCTCTTTTCACTATATTCTCTTATAGTATATGTTTTACCGCCTAATTTTGTGTCATCAGCAAATTTTTATATTTTAGATACAAAAAGAGGAGGAGGAGGAGGAGGAGGAGGAGGAGGAGGAGGAGGAGGAGGAGGAGGAGGAGGAGGAGGAGGATTACATAGGATTACATAGGAATAACAGACACCAGGAGACCTATTGGTCCATAGCGAGGGTATCTGCTGAACTACATACTACTAACTATCAACTACTTGTAAGAAAACAGTTGGAAAATGATACCATGTCCCTAAAGAGGATAGGAACTTGGAAGTTTCATAGTGCAGAATGATAGGATATGAAAAATACTAACTACAACTACCACTACCACTACAACTAATCGATACGGGGGACTAGATACGAATTCGCACTATCAATACCCATTTACTTTACAGTGCGCGTCAAGTCTGTTTTTGAATGTAGTTATTGTGCTGGCTCCGACAACATTTGCCGGTAACTTGTTCCATCGTTCAACGACTCTAACATTGAAATATTTTTTACGGAGATCGGTGATGCAACGTTGACAGTTTAGTTTTAAACCATTATTTCTTGTTGTCACTTGAGTTGAAAGCTCGAATAGGTTCTCTTGATTAATGACATCAAAACCTTTTAGGATCTTAAAGGTTTCTATCAAGTCCCCACGGATTCTACGATCCTTTAAGGAAAACATATTAAGTTTCCGCAGTCTCTCTTCATAAGATGAATTTCGCAGAGATGGAATTTGTTTGGTTGCTCTTCTTTGCACTGATTCCAATTTGGCTTGATCTTTTACGAAACAGGGCGACCAGAATTGAACGGCATATTCCAAGTGCGGCCTAACCAAGGACGTGTATAATTGTGTCATTACTTTCGGAGGTTTATGTTCAAAGTTACGTTTAATAAAGCCCAACATCATATTTGCCTTTTTACTGGCAGCTAGGCAATGCGGACTGGTTTTCAGATCATTACTGATGATGGCACCTAAATCCTTTTCCTGCTGTACTTCAGTTAACGATTTATTTTGCATTTGATAGTTATATTTGAGGTTATCGTTGCCTATATGCATTACTTTACATTTATCGGAATTGAATTTTAATAGCCATTTATCACTCCAATCTGATAGTTTGTCGAGATCACTTTGTATGAGTTCGCAGTTTTCTCTAGTATATGCTTTACCGCCTAATTTGGTGTCATCTGCAAATTTCGATATTTTAGATACAAGTCCGCAGTCCAGATCGTTGATATATATCAGAAAAAGAGTAGGACCCAAGACCGAGCCCTGAGGCACCCCAGGAGGAGGAGGAGGAGGAGGAGGAGGAGGAGGGCAAAAGTTATGATTATGAAACTCTCTATAAGACGAGAGTTCCATTTTACACCAACACTGTACAAATCACATTATATAACTTATCATAACACACCGCCACCACCACAACCACCAAGGAGGAGGAAGAGGAGGAGGAGGAGGAGGAGGAAGAGGAAGAGGAAGAGGAAGAGGAAGAGGGAGAGGGAGAGGGAGAGGGAGAGGGAGAGGGAGAGGGAGAGGGAGAGGAGAGGAGGATTGGAAAAGGAATAAGAAGATTGCACTAAAACAAAATACAAAACTAGGAAGAAAACATGAAAAAGAATGAGAATGAAGATGAAGTGAAGTCGGAAGATGAAAAAAGGAGGGGCAGTAAGAGGAGGAAGAAGAAGAAAAAGAGAAGGAAGAAGAAGAAAAAGAGAAGGAAGGGGAAGACTAAGAAGAGCAGGAAGAGGGATATCTGAAGGATCAAGAAACCCCCCCTATACCCAGTCTAGTCTATCCTTCTCGAGTCTCTCTTTGTGTCTGGAAATTGAGTCCTTTTGAGTAAGAAGGTGACCCAGTTTGACTCTGGTTCCTCGGCTTCCCTTTGACCGCGCCTCCTCTTTTCTTCACACGGGCTTCCGGTATTGACTTGAAGCGTCCTCATCATCGCTCTTCTGAATATTTCATCCCTGCCATCAATGCACACATCAATATACAATGTACTACGCCTGCCTTTCTATTACTTCAACTACCTTTGTGTGTGTGGGGGGTGTACTTTAATTATGTGTTTATTTAAGCACACACACGCACGCACACGCACACACACACACACACCACACACACCACACACACACACACACACACCACACACACACACACACACACACCACCACACACACACACACACACACACACACACACACACACACACACACACACACACACACACACACACACACACACATGATTTGGAACAAAAGGAAATTCGCAATCATTTTCTTCTATCATTTAAGTGTGTGTCTTATTTTTAGCTTCTCACTTCCTTCCTTCTCACGAGACGCAGCTTCACACAAACACTCATTTCCTCCTCTTGCGTTCGTTGCTCCGTGTTTGTGCGAGACTCGTGTGTGCTTTGAGATCAGGGGCGCCGAGAGCTCCTCTGACAACACACAAAGCATTCCTTATACACAACGTCATCCCCCTCTTTACCTTCCTCCATACTCAATACATACTATCCCCTCTTATCTTTTTCCTTCTCCTCCTGTTCCTGCTCTTCTTCCTCTTCTGCCTCTAGCTCATCTTATCTTTCCCCATACTCTGCTATCCCTCCTCCTTTTTTTTTTCCTTCTCTTCCTCTTCCTGCTTCAGCTCATCTTCCTCTTCCGCCTTTACCTCCTCCTCGTCTTTCACCCTCATCTCCGTCAAGAGCTCTCGAAATAGGGTACGTGTGAAGTTCGGGATCAAGAAGGAGTGTTTCTATAAAGTATATAAATGAGTGAAGAAAAATGTACGTGAATGATAACACTATTAAATCCTACCAACCTTTTTTTCATTTTTCTTACTTTTTCATAAGCTTTATGTTCTCCGTTTTAGACATGTTGAGTCATTTGTTGCTTATAACATCTCATAGAAACTTCTTAGACTTCGTACATAAGGTATAGCAACATGAGGGTTAATTAATGTTGTTCTTGGTTGTGGTAATAGTGGAAGTAGTGGTTGTTTTAGTGGTAGTGGTGGTTGTGGTAGTGGCTGTAGTGGTTGTTGCAGTAGTGGTAGTGGTGGTGGTTGCTGGAGTTTGTATTTAGTGTCTCTATTAAGCGGCAGCGGCAAAGTCTGCAGTGAGGTAATTTGAGATGGTTATGTTCGTGGTGTGGTAATTGAGCGGTAGTACCTGGCGGATGAGAAGTTGAGGTCATAGTAAGTGGCTATTTTTTTTGTCCTATAACGGCAGCGCAAAGTCTGCAGTGAGGTAATTTGAGATGGTTATGTTCGTGGTGTGGTAATTTGAGCGGTAGTACCTGACGCGGAAAAAAAAAGAAGAAAAGTTTGAGAACTCCTATGAAAGTAGAGACTATCTTTTCTTCCTTTCCTTAAATTCTCGGTCTCCTCGTTCTCCCCCTTCTCTTCTTTATACTTGCACCCTGTCACCTTTTTCTTGTCGTCTTCCTCGCCGTGGCAGTCATCTCTCTCCCTCCTCCTCATATTTCTCCATTATCTCTTTCCAGTAGTTATCCTCTCCTTCATCATCCCCCCTTCCCTCCCCCCCTCCCTTCT
>JACEEZ010004073.1:697500-700000 GCA_016584305.1 Chionoecetes opilio | reverse complement strand
TTTTTCGTAATTTTATGGCCAACAACAGACAATTTTATATAGCAGAGGAAAGATCTGGGCGTGAAGGGGTTAAGTGAGGTCGTTGTGGACAGGACACATGAGGTAGGAGGGGATGAGGCAAGGTGATATAAGGTACATTAACCCCTTGAGGCCCAGAACGTAATTTCCTTTGTAATTTGGGTATCATTAAGGCCGGTTCCCACTAGCCCGCTTCTACGGCCGCCGTTGCCGTTCACCGCCCAACAATGACGTCACCATCATCACCGCTGGTGTGGCTGTTGTGGTAACCGGGCACAGTTTGCACCTCCGCTCGAGCAGACACCGCCGAGCGGGAGAGATGATTTGATTTTATTAACTTTGTACGGCAGCCGTACAGCGGTACGGCGGTGCGGTCGACTTTTTTGTGACGTCATTGTTGAGTGGTGTACGGCAACGGCTGCCGTAGAAGCGGGCTCGTGGGAACCGGCCTTTAGACGATTTTAATGAATATAAGCAATATTTTATAGATATGACCTGTTTAATATCTTTGTCCACTAGTTAATTTGGTATATTCAGTCACTTTTCGAAATTTTATGGGTGACAACAGACGATTTTATATAGCAAAGGAAAGATCTGGGCGTGAAGGGGTTAAGCAAGGCAAGGCGATGAAGGATTACGAGGGGCGATACAGCTTATAACGGGGGGAGACTGGAGAGGTGCCTGGGTGGGAGGGATGGTGGGTGTGGGCAGGGTGAGAAGGGGGATGCAATATGTCTCTTCTCTCCACACTGTGTTGGAGGACCTGTCGCCCCCCCCTCCCTGACCCGCCACAAAGAGTCGCCTGATGAGGTTGAAGCACGCAAAATATTTAGCGACGAGCAGTTTGCAGGAAGGAGAAAAAGAAGTGTTAACGAGGCAACCAGGGGAGAGAGAGAGAGAGAGAGAGAGAGAGAGAGAGAGAGAGAGAGAGAGAGAGAGAGAGAGAGAGAGAGAGAGAGAGAGAGAGAGAGAGAGAGAGAGAGAGAGAGAGAGCGCACTAATACATGCATTAATCACAAACCCGTCATCCAAAGAATCACGTGACCATTAACCGTGTTTAATCGGTCCGTATTTATCCAATCTAATGTGATTAATGAGTTAGTTAATATTATAAGTGTAATCTATCAATACTTTCACACACAAAAATAACATTATACAAGTACGGTTTCTTTTAGGTAACCTCTGATATGAAAATCAATAGACTTAACATGACCACAACATGATATTATTTTGTAGAATATAATTATAGATGTTACATTTTAGCGCTTTAAAAAAAATATATGAGCTGAGTGCGTTTAGAAGGTAAAGATATTTATAAATTAATTCATTGAAAGGAAAATGAGAATAATTGTATCATTCAAAAAGCTAGATTGATCATCAGCAGTCAAAACGTATTTCACACCCAATTTCAGTTGTTATAACTTGGCTTATCACAAAGTTGGTGGGAAGGTGTGGAATACGTTGTATGCCACACCTTCCTCCCTTTATTCTTCCCTCTAAACACACACACACACACACACACACACACACACACACACACACACACACACACACACACACACATACACACACACACACACACACACACACACACACACACATACCAGCAGTAACGTTCTGCCTGTCACTTAGCACCATTTGGTTCGAACTTCGATCAAGCCTTTACGAATTTTCGCTGACGATTGGGCAGTTATGTCCCCCTTGAGCGTGGATAGTGGTGTGCGTGGCGTGTATAAGGTCGGTCTCTACGAGTTCTAAGTATTTTCCGGGAGATAATAGCTGGCGATCACGATTCAAGCCCATGATCAAGACCGTGGCTGAATAAAACGTCCTTTGCACGCACTTGCACCCTGCTTGGCAGAAAACCCTTCACGCGATGAGAATCCAGGCAGTGCAGTACTTGTGACTGTTCAAGAGCTTTCATAATGAGGAGGAAAACGAAAGCAATCATTGTTGTTCCTGGCTGATGAGTTAACTCTTTCTTCTTCAAAAAAATGCCTCTTCGTATCATGAATACGCATAAATGCACACCTAATTAAAAGCTACCACTAGGGGCAGCAGCACTACTCCAGCCATCGATGAACCACGACTGCTGTGCGGGGAAGAACCGTCCATCTAATGTGCTGCATGGACGTTTACAGTATGCTAGGATGCCCGGCGCCGGACGGTTACGGTGCATGCGGCGAGTGAACCTCTGTCATTAGGGAACTATAGCGAGACCACCGAGAGACTATAAGCCGGGCGGACACAGTGTGGAACGGCCTCATTATTTCATTAATATCCAAACCTTACGGATTTCCCACAAGGAAAATTATCGCACGTGTGAAACTGGCTTTTCTGCTTCCTTCTGAGCAAGGGATTGAGGTGTGTGGTGTGTAAGGTCTCGGCCTTACCCATAGATCGGTATCTATATATATATATATATATATATATATGAGCTCTGGGCTCTTTTTGGCAGGGTAATAGCTTGTCATCACTTGAT
>JACEEZ010004073.1:690000-695000 GCA_016584305.1 Chionoecetes opilio | reverse complement strand
GTACTATATATGATATACTGTAATCTTCGTAAATGTTTGTTCTATAATATCAAATAAAAAAACAGTAAAACACGCTAAAGAAATGCCATTACGAGACTCTGAAGAAATATGCATGAACTTCAACTCTTCGCCATTTAAAACTTTGCGAGTCAACTTTTATCATGAAGGGTATCAATAAAAGCGCAATTTTATTAGCTTTCCATTGATATATTTCGTTTTCTGATAAATGAATTAGAACCATGCATAAATTAGCGTTAAATAAAATAAAAAAATCATCAATCGGGTAATTTTCCCGATTGATGAGGTTATTTATTTAGTCAACGCTAATTTATACATGGTATTAATTCATTTATCAGAAAATAAATATATAAGTAAATAAATAACATCATGAAATCGGGTAAATTACCCGATTTCATGATGTTATTTATTTAGTTAACGCTAATTTATGCATGGTTCTAATTCATTATCAGAAAAGGAAATATATCAATGGAAAGCTAATTAAATTCCGCTTTTATTGAAATTCTCCATGTAAAAAGTTTTTTCACAAAATATTAAATGGCGAAAAGTTTAAGTTCATTAATATTTCTTGAAAGTCTCATAATGGCCTTTCTTTAGTGTGTTTTACGGTTTTTTATTTAATAATATTATAGAACAAACATTTCCGAAGATAACAGTATATATTTTATACTGATAAACATATATTAGGTATGAAATTACCCGATTTCATGATTTTTTATATTTAGTTTACGCTAATTTATGCATGCCGCTAATTCATTTATCACTAAACGAAATATATCAATGAAAAGCTAAGTAAATTCCGCTTCTATTGATATTCTCCATGTAAAATGTTTGCGAGCAAAATATTAAATGGCGAAGAGTTTAAGTTAATGCATATCTCTTGAAAGTCTCATAATGGCATTTTCTTTGTGTGTTTTACGGTTTTTTATTTGATAATATTATACAACAAACATTTCTGAAGATAACAGTATATCTTTTGTACTAATAAACATTATATTAGGTAGGTAACCTTGTACGGGGAGCGGAGCGGGTGGTATCCTTATGGTGTGACGTCACGGGCGATGTACCAGGCCTTGTCTCTCGGTGGTCTCGGTGTTAGCCGGGGGTTTGTAACCCGCCTCCTGGGGTGATGGTTTCGGCCAACTCTAAGCATTAAGGAAGCACATTTTTTTTTAAATGTAGCATTGGAGACGCGGCCATACGAGTGTAACTCAGGCCCTGTAAAGTACATCTAGATGAATACACACACACATTTTTTTTTTTTTTGTACGGTTTCACTCAGCTAAATTCTGATGTGAAAATCAATTTAAACTTAAAAAATTACATGAACACAATATGATATTCTGTATTAGAATATGATTGAAGATATTACATTTTAAAGCTTAAAAAAAGACCCTTGAGCAGGTGCGTTAAGAAGAGAACAACAAGATGAAGTTAATTCAGTGAAAGGAAAATGAGAATATGGTGGATCTCATTCACAAAGGAAGACTGATCAGCAGTAATCAGAAAGTATTTCACACTCAATTTCCAGCTGTTATAGATCCGTTGATTCGTTATCCGTCGAGGGGAATCCACGATACCTAACGCGGCGAAGAAGTTTGGATCCGAGCAGCTTTTTTTCTGTGTGCCTTGAGAGATAACGAGGGAAGGTGGGACGCTGAGTATAGGATCCAGGCAAGACCATGAACGGGGAATGAGAAAATTTGTGGGAAGAGAGAGAGAGAGAGAGAGAGAGAGAGAGAGAGAGAGAGAGAGAGAGAGAGAGAGAGAGAGAGAGAGAGAGAGAGAGAGAGAGAGAGAGAGAGAGAGAGAGAGAGAGAGAGAGAGAGAGATAAACGAAAACCTTAAGCTTCCACTTCTATCCAGTAAATGTGAAACTCTTTGATCTCGAAATTTCAAAGAAGAAAGTTTCGAAATAAAAATTGAAGTCGAGGCGTGAATGAAGCGACGCAGAAAGTTGAAGAGAGGTTGTGAGTCTTTCCTCTCTCCTCCGTCCCTTCCTGGCTATGAAGAGAAGGGTGGAAAGGCACGTGTCACCCATATTATTAAAACTACCCTTTAACGAAAGAGTCCGTGTATAAAATGGCAAAATATAAAACGAAGAACCTCTTCCCGCAGCGCACGAAGGAGTCAAACGGGAGTGAATTGAAATAGTCTGAAATCTTCGTGACGGGCAGTCAAGAGCCACTTCTTCGACCGACCCTTTCGCATATTTCTTGCTTTTGTACACTCTTTTTCCTTGCAATTGTAGCAGTAATTGGCTTTAAGATTATCTCGAAGTGTCCAGGCATCATATAAAACAACATACTGTCCCTGAAACAGTATGTGTCACTTCAAAGACTTTGCTGTTCCGGCATTATTAAGTGTGTCACATGTAATCGCTTTCCAATGTTCCTTTCACTTCAGCTGAGTGACCTCCACACTTATTCAAACACCAACTGCTATCGAAGTAAGCCTGAATATGGTTAAATATTAAACTTTTTAGGCGTTTTGTAAGCTAATCTCTTAAAAGAGGGAACATGTTGGGCAGCAGGCTTTGGGCTTGGTCCTGTGAACCTCATCTCATGGCTACCAACCAAGTCACTAAGACGACATTAATGTGATATATATCATAAGTCATCGTATGGAGCCCTACATATATTATTATACCACACAGGACATTATTCATTACTTTGATAGGTATAAAATGTAATATTTCCCCGGGTTTCCAAACACACATGCTGAGCAGGACTACTAACACTATCAACAACTACCCCTTCGATGGCGGGGATTCCTTCGATGGCGGGGATTCCTTCGATGGTGGGGATGGGGTGGAGGAGGATAGGGAGGAATGGGGTGGGGATGCTCCGGCCGACAGAGTTCCTCCTACCTTACCTCCCCCCCATTCCTACCCCTCCCCTCTTCCCTCCCTTTGTTGGTAAAAGCTCCGGCAGTAAACCATCGACGGCTCATTGAGTTTATATTATTTTCTTCACTTTCCATTTGTGCCTAATTTTGCGTATCCCTTTTATTCAACCGGGCAGAAATAAAACAGTTATCGGTTAACCTAAATAGAAAGTGAAAACACGGTCTCTCTCTCTCTCTCTCTCTCTCTCTCTCTCTCTCTCTCTCTCTCTCTCTCTCTCTCCTCTCTCTCTCTCTCTCTCTCTCTCTCTCTCTCTCTCTCTCTCTCTCTCTCTCTCTCTCTCTCTCTCTCTCTCTCTCTCTCTCTCTCTCTCTCTCTCTCTCGTAACTCACTTCTCCCCTTGAAATTGAAGCAAAATAAGATTGAATAAAAACAGCCTTTTCCTGATAACTGGTTCTTCTTTTTAACGCACACACACACACACACACATACACACACACACACACACACACACAGACACACACACACACACACACACACACACACACACACACACACACACACACACACACACACACACACACACACACACACACACACACACACACACACACACACACACACACCACACACACACACACACACACCACACACACACACACACACACACACAGCGGATATAGCTATGTATATGAAAGGAGTGTATAACTTATCCATGTTGCAACGAGGAGACGGAGACTATTGAGAAACTATTATCGCCAGTATCCAAAACGACACAAGGCTCGGCACAGTTTCTTGGCCGTATTGAATCTATTGAAAAGCCATTTATTGGAAGGCGATCAAGGCATGTTTGGTAAATGGGACGCGGAAGAAGGGAGGCGGCGTGCTGAGGGTCGTATTTGGTGCACTCGAGAGAAGAAAAGAAAATCAGGCTTGTGTTTGCGAGAGAGAGAGAGAGAGAGAGAGAGAGAGAGAGAGAGAGAGAGAGAGAGAGAGAGAGAGAGAGAGAGAGGAGAGAGAGAGGAGAGAGAGAGAGAGAGAGAGAACAGGAAAGGAAGGAAGGGAGGAAGAAGTAAAGGGCGAAAAGAAAAAAGGGGTTGGTTGAGAGAGAGAGAGAGAGAGAGAGAGAGAGAGAGAGAGAGAGAGAGAGAGAGAGAGAGAGAGAGAGAGAGAGAGAGAGAGAGAGAGAGAGAGAGATTTCCCATGCGTTTCAATCTTTGCCGTAGTAAGTACTCAAATCCAGCCATTCCGCGCGTCTAATCCATAGCCTGTGGTCTTCATCCTTCTACGTTCCCACAGAGGCTGGTAAACGCTGCACACTTTCCCTTGGACCTTGTAAACGACGTGACTAATACGAGTACAGATGGGAAGATAAACTGGATGCTGTACGATAGATTTTTTTCAATACAGATTACTGCTACAGGCTACATACATACAGAAAAATGTTTTACGTACGGAGAAGTGCTATATGTACAATATTTGCAATGATACAGAGGGAGATAGTTAAAAATCTGTCCAAGGATGTCAATACAATGGTAGCAGAAAAAGGAAATGTAACATATGTTATAAATGTGACGCTGGTATGTAAATGAAAAGTTCTGCCTTGATGGTTTGGAGAGAAGAAAAGAACAACCACGAAAAAGTTGGGAGAATGTTACGTTTTTTTGTCCCGGCAACCTGAGTACCATCGATCTTTCTTCTTGTCTCTCACGGTCCTTCTCACGTTTTTTCTCAAAGTTTCTTACAAACAAAATTGTCTTTCTTATCTTTCCTGCCATCACCTTTACTTTCTTCAGAGTTTTTTGCGATAAAAACCGTCAGACAAAAACTGGTCTTCTCGCCCAACTTGTTCCTCGCCGAAGTTTCCTTCCATCGCCTGAGGTTGTCTCAGAATTTCCCGGCCGCCTAGCTAAAGTCTATTTTCTTTAGGGCCTTAGACTTAAATCTGGTTTTCCTAAGAGATTTAGACCTCGGCTTTGTAAGACAACCTGTGCCTCGGTGAAGGGCGTGAAAAAGTATGGTGTTTTCCTGTATATCATTTTCTAACGTCATTTAATTCATATATTCTAAAAGTGCTTCTTGATGCCCTCAACTTCTTACTTCTGTCGTGTGTTGTCCTATCAGTGCGCCGCGTTGT
>JACEEZ010004073.1:660000-685000 GCA_016584305.1 Chionoecetes opilio | reverse complement strand
TGTGTGTGTGTGTGTGTTCCTGAACGCGTACATGTTAAATCATAATTGAACACGCAGGGCAATACCGAAGATACATACGATTATGTACAAAAGAAAAGAAAACTGTGAAGAGAAGGAGGAATGAGGAGAGAGAGAGAGAGAGAGAGAGAGAGAGAGAGAGAGAGAGAGAGAGAGAGAGAGAGAGAGAGAGAGAGAGAGAGAGAGGCGGACGAGAGAGATGGGCGAGAGAGATGGGCGAGAGAGACGGGCGAGAGAAAGACGGCGAGAGAGAGACGGGCGAGAGAGAGAGACGGCCGAGAGAGAGACGGGCGAGAGAGAGAGACGGCCGAGAGAGAGAGAGAGAGAGAGAGAGAGAGAGAGAGAGAGAGAGAGAGAGAGAGAGAGAGACGGGCGAGAGGTAAAGTGAGAGAGAGAGAGAGAGAGAGAGAGAGAGAGAGAGAGAGAGAGAGAGAGAGAGAGAGAGAGAGTGGGAGGAAGAAGGAGAGAACGGCGCACCGACCCTCGTAATGGTGTCCTTAGGGGGAACAAAATCGAGACCGCCTGACAAATATCCAGACAGTGACGTAATCGGTGTGAAATGTCAACGCATTAAACATTTTTCCTAATGAAGCTTTTATTCCCGCGAGTGATTTTAGTCATCTGTTTATTCATTAATGTGCTCGCTGGCGTGTTTGTTGATCTGTCTGGGGAGGGAATGAACGGGCGCGACAGACGACGTGTTTATACCTGTTGTTCCTCGTGTTAGGCGGAAAACAAGGTGGTGGTCACATAATTAGAGGAACGAAGGGAAGAGCTTAGCGGCAGGCAACCCAACCAAAGGAGATGTAGGAAAAGTTCTGACGGCTAGTAATCAGGGTAGAGCAAGAAGTAACGGATTCACACTGGATAAGCGTAGATTAAAAA
The DNA here is from genome assembly GCA_016584305.1 of Chionoecetes opilio. Lineage (NCBI taxonomy): Eukaryota > Metazoa > Arthropoda > Malacostraca > Decapoda > Majidae > Chionoecetes > Chionoecetes opilio. Next base: position 684,097 of record JACEEZ010004073.1, on the reverse strand, counting down.
AGGAAATAGGGAAAAACTGGCTCACAAATAGGGTGGTAAAGGATTGGAATGGACTCAGTTGTTAGGTAGTTAGTGCGGAGTCAACAGGGATCTTAAAAAGGAGGCTGGACAATATCATAGATGGGGACGAAAGGTGAAGGTAGGTAGTATTAAGTAACAGGAACTACCACCTGTAGGTCTCACGGCTCTTGTAGCTTCCTTATTTTCTTATGTTCTTATATTATTATGTTATGTAACACTGTCTTCCTACACTAACGACAAAGATGTAGTGTGGATAAATGAGCAAAAAAAAAAAAATTAAAAAAGATAAGAAACCTAAGGAAGGAAGATAATAGCTTACAAGTTCTATAGGCTCAAACGTATATAAAACTAGGGGAGGGGGGGGGGGGGGCACTCAGTAGAGCGCATACCTTCGCCCGAATATTTCATCATATATATATATATATATATATATATATATATATATATATATATATATATATATATATATATATATATATATATATATATATATATATATATATATATATATATATGCACTCAGTATGAGCGTATACCTCCGGCCGAATATTTCATCAATTGGTTGCTATGGCAACAGTTGTCAATAGATTTCATCCAAAATTAAATCAGTTCTTCCTTATACCAAATAGACTTGGTTTCCGAGTTTGGTCCAAATCTATTCGTAACTTTTCGAGAAATCCTGTACACTAACAAACAGACAGACAAATCGGGGTGAAAACATAACCCCTCCAACTTCGTTGGCGGAGGTAAAAATTGTATGAAAGGACACTTGAATCCTGAGGGGGGAGGATTATGGATTCCAGCCTCCTTTTTAAGATCCCTATTGACTCCGCACTAACTACCTAACAACTGAGTTCATTCCAATCCTTTACCACCCTATTTGTGAGCCAGTTTTTCCCTATTTCCTTTTTTAATCTACGCTTATCCAGTGTGAATCCATTACTTCTTGCTCTACCCTGATTACTAGCCGTCAGAACTTTTCCTACATCTCCTTTGGTTGGGTTGCCTGCCGCTAAGCTCTTCCCTTCGTTCCTCTAATTATGTGACCACCACCTTGTTTTCCGCCTAACACGAGGAACAACAGGTATAAACAGGAGACGCTACAGGATTACAGGCGTTTATTGTAGTCATAAGTTTATCTATATTAATAAAAGCGAAAGTGTGTCTGTCTGTCTGTGTGTGTGTGTGTGTGTGTGTGGTATAGGTTCCGCCCCCCGTGGCGCAAACACCTCATATGGCACATTTTTGGAATCAGGTTGACCAGGGGAAGGTCATAAGCCCACTTATGAGATGATCCGATCACTTTTTTTTTTTTTTTTTTTTTTAGCAGCCTATTAGCGAGAATTGTGAAAACAAAAGTAGGTTGCGAGGATTGAGGAAGCCTTGATGTAGGGTGATGGGTAATGGGTGAGTGAATGGGTGGGGTGATGGGTAATGGGTGTGGGGTGATGGGTGAGTGAATGGGTGGGGGGTGATGGGTGAGGGAATAGGTGGGGGGTGATGGGTAATCTATAATAATATAAGCAAAAGTGTGTCTCTCTGTCTGTCTGTCTGTCTGTGTGTGTGTGTGTGTGTGTGTGTGTGTGTGTGTGTGTCTGGTATAGGTTCCGCCCCCCGTGGCGCAATCAACTCATATGGCACATTTTTGGAACTGGGTTGACCAGGGGAAGGTTTTAAGCCCAATTATGAGATGATCCGATCATTTTTTTTTTTTTTTTTTTTAGCAGCCTATTAGCGATAATTGTGGAAAAAAAAGTGGGTTGCGAGAATTAAGGAAACCTTGATGTAGGGTGATGGGTAATGGGTGAGTGAATGGGTGGGGTGATGGGTAATGGGTGTGGGGTGATGGGTGAGTGAATGGGGGGGGGGTGATGGGTGATGGGTGAGGGAATAGGTGGGGGGTGATGGGTAATGGTAAATATAAGCGAAAGTGTGTCTGTCTGTGTGTGTGTGTGTGTGTGTGTGTGTGTCTGGTTTAGGTTCCGCCCCCCGTGGCGCAATCACCTCATATGGCACATTTTTGGAAACGGGTTGACCAGGGGAAGGTTTTAAGCCCAATTATGAGATGATCTGATCACTTTTTTTTTTTTTTTTTTTTTAGCAGCCTATTAGCGATAATTGTGAAAAAAAAGTGGGTTGCGAGAATTGAGGAAACCTTGATGTAGGGTGATGGGTAATGGGTGAGTGAATGGGTGGGGTGATGGGTAATGGGTGTGGGGTGATGGGTGAGTGAATGGGTGGTGGGTTGATGGGTTGGGGATGATGGGTGATGGGTGAGGGAATAGGTGGGGGGTGATGGGTAATGGGTGAGTGAATGGGTGGGGGGTGATGGGTAATGGGTGAGTGAATGGGTGGGGGGTGATGGGTAATGGGTGAGTGAATGGGTGGGGGGAATACATACATTTCTACATCCGTGATTTCAGGAAAGTTAGAAGGGGCTATCTGGAGAGTCCGTGTTTGGTGGGCCGAAGGCCCACCAAACACAGGTGGTGGGCCAAAGGCCCACCACTAATAGCCCTCCGCAGGAGCTAGCCAAAAAGTCCGCCCGGAGGGCGGCTTTGCGGCTAGTCTATATTAATAAAAGCGAAAGTGTGTCTGTCTGTGTGTGTGTGTGTGTGTGTGTGTGTGTGTGTGTGTGTGGTATAGGTTCCGCGCCCCCGTGGCGCAAACACCTCATATGGCACATTTTTGGAATCAGGTTGACCAGGGGAAGGTCATAAGCCCACTTATGAGATGATCCGATCACTTTTTTTTTTTTTTTTTTTTTTTTAGCAGCCTATTAGCGAGAATTGTGAAAAAAAAAGTGGGTTGCGAGAATTGAGGAAACCTTGATGTAGGGTGATGGGTAATGGGTGAGTGAATGGGTGGGGTGATGGGTAATGGCTGTGAGGTGATGGGTGAGTGAATGGGTGGGGGATGATGGGTGAGGGAGTAGGTGGGGGGTGATGGGTAATCTATAATAATATAAGCAAAAGTGTGTCTCTCTGTCTGTCTGTCTGTCTGTGTGTGTGTGTGTGTGTGTGTGTGTGTGTGTGTCTGGTATAGGTTCCGCCCCCGTGGCGCAATCAACTCATATGGCACATTTTTGGAACCGGGTTGACCAGGGGAAGGTTTTAAACTCAATTATGAGATGATCCGATCATTTTTTTTTTTTTTTTTTAGCAGCCTATTAGCGATAATTGTGAAAAAAAAAGTGGGTTGCGAGAATTGAGGAAACCTTGATGTAGGGTGATGGGTAATGGGTGAGTGAATGGGTGGGGTGATGGGTAATGGGTGTGGGGTGATGGGTGAGTGAATGGGTGGGGGGTGATGGGTTGGGGGTGATGGGTGATGGGTGAGGGAATAGGTGGGGGTGATGGGTAATGGTAAATAAAAGCGAAAGTGTGTCTGTCTGTGATCGGTGGGGGGTGATGGGTGGGGGTGATGGGTGATGGGTGAGGGAATAGGTGGGGGGTGATGGGTAATCTTCTTATCTATAATAATATAAGCGAAAGTGTGTCTGTCTGTGTGTGTGTGTGTGTGTGTGTGTGTGTGGGTATAGGTTTTCCCCCCCCGTGGCGCAAACACCTCATATGGTACATTTTTGGAATCAGGTTGACCAGGGGAAGGTCATAAAGCCCACTTATGAGATGATCCGATCCACTTTTTTTTTTTTTTTTTTTTAGCAGCCTATTAGCGAGAATGTGAAAACAAAAGTGGGTTGCGGGGAATTGAGGAAGCCTTGAGTAGGGTGATGGGTAATGGGTGAGTGAATGGGTGGGGTGATGGGTAAAGGGTGTGGGGTGATGGGGGAGAATGGGTGGGGGGTGATGGGTTGGGGTGTGGGTGATGGGTGAGGGAATAGGGGGGGGGTGATGGGTAATCTATAATAATATAAGCGAAAGGGGTTGTTTGTCTTTGTCTGTGTGGTGTGTGTGGGGTTGTGGTGTGTTGTGTGTGTGGTGTGTGTGTGTGTCTGGTTAGGTTCCGCCCCCCGTGGCGCAATCAAACTCATATGGCACATTTTTGGAACGGGGGGGGCCAGGGGAAGGTTTTAAAACCAGTTATGAGATGATCCCATTTTTATTATTATATTTTTTTTTTTAGCAGCCTATTAGCGATAATTTTGAAAAAAAGGGGTTGCGAGAATTGAGGAAACCCTGATGTAGGGTGATGGGTAATGAGTGAGTGAATGGGTGGGGTGATGGGTAATGGGTGTGGGTGATGGGTGAGTGAATGGGTGGGGGGTGATGGGTTGGGGGTGGTGGGTGAGGGGTGAGGGAATAGGTGGGGGGTGAGGGAATGGTAAATAAGCAATTGTCTGTTGGTGTTATGGTGTGTTGTCTGGTATATTTTCCCCCCCCCCGTGGCGCAACCCCTCATATGGCACTTTTTTTTGGAAATGGGGTTTGACCGGGGGAAGGTTTTAAGCCAAATTTTATGAGTGACCCGATCATTTTTTTTTTTTTTTTTTTAGAGCCTATTAGCGAAATTGTGAAAAAAAAAGGGGTTGCGAAAATTTGGGGAAAACCTTGATGTAGGGGGGGGGGTAAGGGTGAGTGAATGGGGGGGTGGGGGAAATGGTTGGGGTGATGGTGAGGAATGGGGGGGGGGTGATGGTTGGGGGGATGATGGGTGATGGGGAGGGAATAGGGGGGGGGAGGGTGATGGGGATTGAAGGGTGGGGGGTGATGGGTAATGGGTGAGTGAATGGGGGGGGGTTGGGTAATTGGGGGGGAATGGGTGGGGGAATACATACATTTCTACATCCATGATTTCGGGAAAGTTAGAAGGGGATCGGGATTCCTGTTTGGTGGGCAAAGGCCCACCAAACACAGGTGGGGGGCCCAAAAGGCCACCAAAGCCCCCGCGGGGAGCTAGAAAAAAAAGTCCGCCCGGGGGGCCTTGCGGCTAGTGTAAATAAGATCGAAGTGTTTCATTATTGTTTAACTTTTTATTTTATTTTTTTTAAAAAAGATAGAATTTTTTTATTATTGTTTATACGTTTATTTCAGTCATAAATTTTATCTATAATAATATAAGCGAAAGTGTGTCTGTCTGTCTGTCTGTGTGTGTGTGTGTGTGTGTGTGTGTGGTGTGTGTGTGGTATAGGTTCCGCCCCCCGTGGCGCAATCACCTCATATGGCACATTTTTGGAACCGGGTTGACCAGGGGAAGGTCATAAGCCCACTTATGAGATGATTCGATCACTTTTTTTTTTTTTTTTTTAGCAGCCTATTAGTGATAATTGTGAAGAAAAAAAGTGGGTTGCGAGAATTGAGGAAACCTTGATGTAGGGTGATGGGTAATGGGTGAGTGAATGGGTGGGGTGATGGGTAATGGGTGTGGGGTGATGGGTGAGTGAATGGGTGGGGGGTGATGGGTTGGGGGTGATGGGTGATGGGTGAGGGAATAGGTGGGGGTGATGGGTAATGGTAAATATAAGCGAAAGTGTGTCTGTCTGTCTGTCTGTCTGTCTGTCTGTGTGTGTGTGTGTGTGTGTGTGTGTGTGTGTCTGGTATAGGTTCCGCCCCCCGTGGCGGAATCCCATCATATACCACATTTTTGGAGCCAAGTTGACCAGGGGAAGGTTTTAAGCCCACTTATGAGATGATCCGATCACCTTTTTCTTCTTTTTTTTGCAGCCTATTAGCGATAATTGTGAAAAAAAAAGTGGGTTGCGAGAATTGAGGAAATCTTGATGTAGGGTAATGGGTGAGTGAATGGGTGGGGTGATGGGTAATGGGTGTGGGGTGATGGATGAGTGAATGGGTGGGGGGGTGATGGGTTAGGGAATAGATGGGGGGTGATGGGTAATGGGTGAGTGAATGGGTGTGTGGTGATGGGTAATGGGTGAGTGAATGGGTAATGGGTGAGTGAATGGGTGTGTGGTGATGGGTAATGGGTGAGTGAATGGGTGGGGGGTGATGGGTAATGGGTGAGTGAATGGGTGGGGGGTGATGGGTAATGGGTGAGTGAATGGGTTGGGGGTGATGTGAATGGGTTGGTGTTAATACATACATTTCTACATCCATGATTTCCGGAAAGTTAGAAGGGGCTATCTGGAGAGTCTGTGTTTGGTGGGCCAAAGGCCCACCAAACAAAGGTGGTGGGCCAAAGGCCCACCAATAGCCCTCCGCAGGAGCTAGCCAAAAAGTCCGCCCGGAGGGCGGCTTTGCGGCTAGTATAATAATATAAGCGAAAGTGTGTGTGTGTGTGTGTCTGTCTGTCTGTCCGCGATAGGTGCCGCCCCCAGTGATGCAATCCCCTCATATGGCACAGTTTTGGAATCGGGTCGACCAGGGGAAGGTTTTAAGCCCATTTATGATCGGATCACTTTTTTTTATCTTTTTTTTAGCAGCCTATTAGCGAGAATTGTGAAAAAAAGGGGGTTGCGAGAATTGAGGAAACCTTGATGTAGGGTGATGGGTAATGGGTGAGTGAATAGGTGGGGTGATGGGTAATGGGTGTGGGGTGATGGGTGAGGGAATAGATGGGTAATGGGTGAGTGAATGGGTGTGTGGTGATGGGTAATGGGTGGGGGGTGATGGGTAATGGGTAATGGGTGAGTGAATGGGTAGGGGGTGATGGGTAATGGGTGAGTGAATGGGTAGGGGGTGATGGGTAATGGGTGAGTGAATGGGTTGGGGGTGATGTGAATGAGTTGGCGTTAATACATACATTTCTACATCCATGATTTGAGGAAAGCTAGAAGGGGCTATCTGGAGAGTCTGTGTTTGGTGGGCCGAAGGCCCACCAATAGCCCTCCGCAGGAGCTAGCCAAAGAGTCCGCCCGGAGGGCGGCTTTGCGGCTAGTATATATATATATGCACTCAGTATGAGCGCATACCTCCGGCCGAATATTTAATCAATTAGTTGCCATGGCTACACTTGTCAATAGATTTCATCCAAAATTAAATCAGTCCTTCCTTATACCAAATAGACTTGGTATACCGAGTTTGGTCCAAATCTATTCGTAACTTTCCGAGAAATCCTGTACACTAACAAACAGACAGACAGACAGACAGACAGACAGACAGACAGACAGACAGATTGGGGTGAAAACGTAACCCCTCCAACTTCGTTGGCGGAGGTAATAATCCCTTATTTTGACAGTGTTATGGTCTTCCTCGCGTGACTAAATAGCTTCAGGGGATTGGCTTAATGGACAACATTGCTGCCTACAAACTAACCCGCTTGACTCATCTGCTCAGGATTGGAATCTGGCGAGAGCGAACACCTGACACTTGGAATTGACTGAGCCGTCCGTCCACCCTTCAGTTATTTCTTCCTTTATTAGAGTGTTATCAAAGTGATGAGACAGCATCGTTGTGGCTGGCGTGGAGAGAGAGAGAGAGAGAGAGAGAGAGAGAGAGAGAGAGAGAGAGAGAGAGAGAGAGAGAGAGAGAGAGAGAGAGAGAGAGAGAGAGAGAGATTGTCTTGGAGGATTGCTGACGGAGCTTCGGGTTTGAGTGACAGTTTTCATGAGTGTATTTTGTGGTGAGCCTCAGATTCCTGTGACAATCGAGTCTTCTTTTATATGATAGATAGAAATTGCGCGGCCTTGAATGCCAGATTAAATGAGACAATTGTAAAGTGATGCTCAGGGAAATCAGAAGGCATTGTGTTTTGAAGACATAAAAGAATTTTATTTTTATCCTCATTATTTTATTTACATTTGCCAACAATATAAGAATTAACTGATGTAGAAGTTTATTAGAAATTGGTTTTATCTAGTATCTTGTACTAGTAGGTAGTGTTAACTAACAGGAACTACCACGTGTATACGTCTCGCGGCCTCTTGTAGCTTCCTTATTTTCTTATGTTCTTATGTTCTTATGTTTTCGAAGATACATGACTTGAATCTGTAGTTCCTTGCCATCAGATTATTTTCCTGTAGTGTTGTTGGGATCTGGAAGGTTTGATGTTTATAAGTGTACCGTCACACGTCACACTCTACTGACAATTGGATTGAGTTGGTATTCATCATAGGTACTCATCATAGGTACTCATCATAGGTACTCATCATAGGTATTCATCATAGGTACTCATCATAGGTACTCATCATAGGTACTCATCATAGGTACTCATCATAGGTATTCATCATAGGTACTCATCATAGGTACTCATCATAGGTATTCATCATAGGTACTCATCATAGGTACTCATCATAGGTACTCATCATAGGTACTCATCATAGGTACTCATCATAGGTACTCATCATAGGTATTCATCATAGGTATTCATCATAGGTACTCATCATAGGTACTCATCATAGGTACTCATCATAGGTTATCATCCTGTTCTAGTGGTTCAAAGTCGACACCCTTCCCTTGTATGATCATCTAAACCTACTACACATTCTTAAACATCCGTGTGTCAGTTCCCTTGATGAGTTTTAAGTTTCATCATTATCAAAACATTCATTCACTCCCTCTCCCCCCTAAAAAAAACCTTCCCCTCTTCTCTTTCTCCCCTCCCTCTCCCCTCTACACCTCCCCCTCACCTCCTCCCTCACCTCCCCCCCCCAAAAAAAATAGCTAAGGTCCGGAATAAAAGTCAACAAACCAGAACATCACCATCACGCATTTGGACACTCAAAATAATTAGCTGGGTTTTTTGTCTATGCCTTTGCCTGTGATTCCGAGTTATGTTGTCAGGAGTGAGCCACGAGTTGTAGTAAAATAACGATCGCTACTTTGGTGGTGTAGAAATGTTCCCAGGAGTCATCTGGCGTGGGAAAAGACGACATTGTGCTGTGCTATGCGAGTTATGATTAGACCAAAACTTTACACACAACACATACACACACACACACACACACACACACACAGACACAGACACAGACACAGACACAGACACACACACACACACACACACACACACACACACACACACACACACAGAGCACGACACAGACACGACACACACACACACACACACACACACACACACACACACACACACACACACACACACACACACACACACACACACACACACACTAAAGGTTCGGTCAAACATAAACACACTCTTGTTTTTCTTTCAACTGAAATAAACGTTGAATATGCATGAGTACATATTTTGTTTGTGTGTGTGTGTGTGTGTGTGTGTGGTGTGTGTGTGGGTGCGTGTGTGGGTTCGTGTTTGTATGTGTGTATGTGTGTCAGTGTGTTGAAATATGATGATAACCTGATCTAGCTCTCAAAATAGTCACCCTTAAGTCCTAATGTATTTGTTTCCCATAGGTGAACCCGCCCTAATGTCTGTGTCCTCCTCTTGTGTCCTCTGATTAATTTGTTTCCGTTCGAATGCGAGTGTTGGTTCGAGTAGGCAAGCTGTGTGTCTGCAGTGGGAGGATTGGAGGAGGAAGAAGAGGATGGAGGAACAGAGGGAGTAAGAAGAAGAGATTGGAAAGGAGATAAGGAGAAGAAGAGATTGGAATAAAAAGAAGAAGAGGGCATAAGGATTGGAAGAGAAGAAGAGGGCATAAGGATTGGAAGAGGAGGAAGAGGAGGAGGAGGAATTCTAGGTAGTAGAGGAGGACTATGATTTGATTGTGGTGGTGTAGGATTACATAGGATTACATAGGAATAACAGACACCAGGAGACCTATTGGTCCATGACGAGGGTATCTGCTGAACTACATACTACTAACTATCAACTACTTTTAAGAAAACAGTTGGAAAAGGATACCATGTCCTTAAAAGAAGATAGGAACACGGAAGTTTCATAGTGCAGAAAAATAGGGTATGAAATATACTAACTACAACTACCAATACCACTACAACTAATCGATCCGGGGGACTAAATATGAATTCGCAGGGCACTATCAATACCCATTTACTTTACAGTGCGCGTCAAGTCTGTTTTTAAATGTAGTTATTGTGCTGGCTTCGACAACATTTGCTGGTAACTTGTTCCATTGATCAACGACTCTCACATTGAAATAATTTTTACGGAGATCAGTGATGCAACGTTGACCGTTTAGTTTTAAACCATTATTTCTTGTTGTCACTTGAGTTGAAAGCTCGAATAGGTTCTCTTGATTAATGACATCAAATCCTTTTAGGATCTTAAAGGTTTCTATCAAGTCCCCACGGATTCTACGATCCTTTAAGGAAAACATATTAAGTTTCGCAGTCTCTCTTCATAAGATGAATTTCGCAGAGATGGAATTTGTTTGGTTGCTCTTCTTTGCACTGATTCCAATTTTGCTTGGTCTTTTACGAAACAGGGCGACCAGAATTGGACGGCATATTCCCAAAGTGTGGCCTAACCAAGGACGTGTATAATTGTGTTCATTACTTTCGGAGTTTTGTGTTCAAAATTGCGTTTAAAAAAAGCCCAACATCATATTCGCCTTTTTACTGGCAGCTAGGCAATGCGGACTGGTTTTAAGATCATTACTGATGATGACACCTAAATCCTTTTCTTGCTGTACTTCAGTTAACGATTTATTTTGCATTTGATAGTTATATTTGAGGTTATCGTTGCCTATATGCATTACTTTACATTTATCGGAATTGAATTTTAATAGCCATTTATCACTCCAGTCTGATAGTTTGTCGAGGTCCTTTGTATGAGTTCGCAGTTTTCTCTAGTATATGCTTTACCGCCTAATTTGGTGTCGTCTGCAAATTTCGATATTTTAGATACAAGTCCGCAGTCCAGATCGTTGATATATATCAGAAAAAGAGTGGGACCCAAGACCGAGCCCTGAGGCACCCACTAGTAACATCTAACCAATCAGATGTTTCACCATTTATTACTACCCGTTGTTTACGATTTGAAAGCCAATCGCCAATCCATGAACATAGTTGCTCTCCCAAGCCATGTGCCCTTAGCTTGGTCAAAAGTCGCTTATGGGGAACTGTATCGAAGGCTTTCTGAAAATCAAGGTATATTACATCCGAGGGAATTTTAGCGTCCCAGTTTGAATAAATGACATTAAAAAATCCAGTAGGTTTGTTAAGCAGGATCTCTTATTTCGAAATCCATGCTGCGAGTTTAATATTGAGTTATTTTCATCGAGAAAAGACACTATTTTATCCCGCAATATTTTCTCAATAGTTTAACAATCACAGACGTTAGACTAATTGGGCGATAATTACTTGCGAGGCTCTTACTCCCTTTCTTGAATATCGGTGTAACATTAGCTAATTTCCACATACTAGGAACATTTTTGTCCATTAGCGATTTATTGAGGATAATCTTTAGTGGAAGCGAAAGTTGACTGTGACATTCGCGAAGTAATCGCGGCGAAATTTCGTCCACCCCCACGGATTTTGCTGGGTCCAAGTTTCTGCAAAACTTGATACTTCGTCTACTGTTATCTCTCCTATTTCCATCTATCACTTTCGAGTCCCGCATACATGTTTACTGGTTCTGGTAATGGAGCTTCGTCTTCTTTAATAAATACCGCATTAAAGTAAGCATTGAGTACGACTGCCATGCTCTTATTATCATTTACCAAGATGTTATTTTTATCTTTCAGTGGCCCAATACTAGTTTTGACGTTTTTCTTACTTCGAACGTATTGAAAGAACCTTTTCGGGTTTGATTTGGATTCCTTTGCAATTTTTTCTTCATACTCGCGCTTTTTTAGTCTTAATTAATCCCTTGCAACGTCGTTTTACGTCATTGTATTCTCTATAATCGCCGTCCGCATTTGATCGTTTGTAAACTTTATACGCTCGGCGCGTTCTGCCAATGATTTGTTGAATCTCATTAGTCATCCAACTGGGTCTGTTTATGTTATTCAGACGTTTTCCTACCATGGGAACATGTTTTTCAACCACCGATCGGAGTTTATTGTGAATACATTACCATGTTTTCCGCATTATTACCGTTTAGTAGGTCAATCCAATCTACTTCGCTTAGTACCCTGCTGATCTTCGTGAAATCCGCTTTATTTTAATTGGGAACTAATAACCGATTTTCTGTGATGTCTACATTGCAATTTATGCCGCATCTGATTAACCTGTGATCGCTGTTTGCTAGGCGTTCACCTATATCGCAGTAATCAATCAGATCAATGTCGGTAGTGAAAACTAAATCTAGGATACTATTATCCCTTGTAGGCTCACGGACCACCTGATTTAAATATACTTCGTTTACCATATCAAGCAATCGCATACCTTCTCTATCAGCAGAATTATTATTCCAGTTTATACGAGGTAGGTTAAAATCTCCACATATAATTGTATCGTTATTATTGTTGACAACTGACTTTATCTCGTCATAGAGGAGGCAATCGACTTCCGCATTTGATTTGGGAGGACGATATATTGTCCCAATAGTTAGGAATTTACCGTTTAGCTTAATCTTTGCGTAGACTGAGTCATAATGATCTTGATTTACTTTATCGATTTCGATTGCTTGCAAATTATCTTTGATGTAAAGAATGACGCCTCCACCTGCTTTATGCGTGCGACAATTTAGGAATGTCTTATAGCCTGGAATGGCTATTTCAGCTAATAAGTGTTTATCTTTTTAGGAGGAGGAGGAGGAGGAGGAAGAGGAAGAGGAAGAGGAAGAGGAAGAGGAAGAGGAGGAGGAGGAGAGGAGGAGGAGGAGAGGAGGAGGAGGAAATAAGAATAGCTAAACGAGGGGGGAAAAACGAAAGTTAAGAGAAAAGTGGAAGCAAAAGGCTAAGAGCAAGGAGGAGGAGAAGGTAAAAAAGAGAATCAGCATTGAAACGGAAGACAAAAAAAAAACCAGGAAGAAAGAAGAAGAAGAGACTGCATATTCACAAAAGAAAAGAAAAATGAAGAGGAACACATACTAATTTTAATGAAGCTGAAAAATACAAGCACTCATCTTGCGTAATGCAGAACCTGATGTGCATTACTAACGTCAAAATGGCCATTAAAGTGCTTATGAATGTGCATAATATTTTCTCCTCCCAGAATTGGCCTTAATAACAGGTAGAGTGTTGAGTGGCACTGAGAGGCTCCCGCGCAAACTCACTGTTTCTCCCAGCCGCTCAGATAGATTTTTGCTCTATTTTTTGTCTCTCAAAGTATTATGCAGAGGGATTGAGTGTGAGGACGTAGGAGGAGGAAGAGGAGGAGGAGGAAGACGGGTGAGCCAAGGAAGAGGAGGAGGAAGACGAAGGGACCAAGGAGGAGGAGGAGGAGGAATACAAAGGGGCCAAGGACGAGGACGGTAAGCTGTCTTGGAGGACACTAAGAGGGTAGTTCACGGAAGCAACTCAATGGAAATCTATCGCATGGAAATTAACAACGAAATTGGCCAGTCTGGAGAGCCTAGAGATTCTGCCCCCCCTTCTCTCTCGCTCTCGCTCTCGCTCTCACTCTCACTCACTCACTCACTCCCTCACTCACTCACTCACTCACTCACTCACTCACGCCATTGAAGTGTAGAAGTTGCATTATTTCATCACTATTTGCATAGGAGTGAGTCCACAGTATACTTCATAACGTCCCGCCTCTCATTCCAGTCGCTTTAATCTCCTGCCTTGGGAATGGAGTCACTCAGCCCCGCCCAACGCCACCTACCAACGCGGGCAGGCCAACGGGAGGCCCCCACACACATGACCGCCGCAGAGGCCTCCTACTACAGGGCTGTTACAGTGGCCTCCTATACTACATGGCTGCAGAGGTGAGTGTTATCAAAATATAACTTATCTGTTATCAAAGTGTATTCTCTTAGTGTCTGCCTTATAGGGACTGGCAATTAAGCGGGTTTTTTGTGACCTCTTTTCTTGCCATTGCCAGTCTTGTGTGATGTTAAAAAATGAAAATAATAATAAATAAACACACCCATGGCTGCTACAGAGGCTTCCTACAAAAGTCGCCGCACGTTAAGATGGTGAAAATGGGGCCCTTTTACTCCCCCCTTCCGAGCACACGGGATTGGCTGAGGTTTTGGGTGAGAATGCCTTACTCCAAGTTCCGCCCTAAAGCCCCAACACCCAACACCTCAGCCAATCCCGTGCCTTCGGAAAGGGGAGTGAAGGGGCCCCATTTTCGCCAGCTTGGGGGGAGTAAAAAAAACAGGGCGGGCAGAGGCTTTAAAAAGTGGGAAGAATGTGAATGGGTGTTTTACGAGGGTGTTTGGGGGGTTTTTTAAGAAGTTTATGTTTCCTAAGAACCACCTTAGAGAGCCGTCTTTGAAAGGAAGGGAAAAGCTAAGGGATTTGAATGTAATTTTCCTGTTTTTTTCTGTATTGACTTTATGGATTTTTTTTTTTTTATCTCTATTCTTGTTTTAAAATCTGTTTTACCTTTTATACCATTCTTGTGGGGCTGTCCTTTAATTATAATTCCAGCATTTGATTAAAGGAAGGAGGGGAGGGAGGGGGAGGGGAGGGGGAAAGGAGGAGGAGGAGGAGGAGAGGAGGGAGGAGGAGGAGGAGGAGGAAAGCAATAACAACCGTGTAATATTGTATTCCTCTTCTCGTTCATCATATATTTATCATCCTCATTGACCAGATATCGCAAAACAATTCCTTCTACATTACGTTATAGATACCATAAACTTCCATCTGGAGCGTGACCACCACCACCACAACACCGCTGGTCGTAACTCGGCATCGACACAGGAGGAGGGCAAAACACGGGTGCCTCGGACTGGCTATAGCGGAGGGCATTGCACCTCCTTGGCTTGGCTGGGGACGTCACACATGTCTGAGCCGAGGAGGCAGGCAAGGGAAGGATGAGCCAGATAAAACCAATCAATAACTCTGAGTGGGCGTGGAAGGGCGGAGAGGAAGACACAGGAGAGAAAAAAATGAGGGCGTGGGCGGAAGTGTGTCAAAGAAAAAATATAAAAAGGGTAAAAAAGGAGGTGAATGGAGGGAAGGAAGGCGTGCGTGGGTGAGGCAGCGAAGAGAAATAGTGTTAGTGGGTGTGTGATAAAGCAGGGAAACTGTGGAAGGGGACGGGAAGTGGGGTGTGTGTGGGGAAGAGGGGAAAGAAGAGGGGAAGAGAAAAGAGAGAGAGAGAGAGAAGAGAGAGAGAGAGAGAGAGGGGAAGGAGAGAGAAAAGGGAGAGAGAGAGAAGGAGAGAAAAGAGATGTAGAGCGAGAATTAGAGACAGAAGGTAGAGACGGGGGAAGTAGAGAAAGATTTAAGCATGTGAGACAGATGTAGAGACACAGAGATGTAGAGACAGAGAGAGATGTAGGGACAGAGAGAGAGAGAGAGAGAGAGAGAGAGAGAGAGAGAGAGAGAGAGAGAGAGAGAGAGAGAGAGAGAGAGAGAGAGAGAGAAGAAATGGACGGGATGTAGCAAGAGAAGAGAGAGAGAGAGAAGTAATGGACGGGATGTAGCAAGAGAAGAGAGAGAGACAGGAGTGTTAACAGTATGTGGCGTGGGAGGGTGACAGGGCGCGCAAGAGGTGTGGGTGTGAGTGGATACATAATAGAAGCGTGTGGTCCGTGTGACGTGAATTAAAAGCGTGGGTGCGTGCCATGCGTGGGCTGCTGAAAATAGCAAGGGAAGGGAGGGAAAATAAAATGAAGGGGAGCGCTGAATACACAAACCCAAACTTTAGTCTTCTGGGGATGTTAGGTCAGGGTGCTGCCGGTATGAATCTTCATCAGCAGGATAAAAGAGAGAAGAACTAGGAAGTGGATAAGAGCAAAGAGGTGGATAATGTGGGATAGGCGGCAGGTGAGGTGAGGAGTAGGGATTAGGGAAGGAAGAATATTATGGAGGGAAGGTGGGGGGAAAGGGGGGAAGGGTGAGAATGCGAAGGGGGAATAGCGATTAATTTTTGCAGCGTAACTTTGTGTGTGTGACGTGTCTTTCAGAGAAAAGAGGGGAGAGAGAGAGAGGGGAGAGGGGGAGAGAGGGAGAGAGAGAGAGGGGGAGAGAGAGGAGAGAGAGGAGAAAAAAAAAAAAAAGAAGAAAATGATCGAAAAAAAAAATTTAAGCCCATCTACTTAAATTTTTTTCTTAAAGCCGAACAAAAGTCAGGATTGAAAAGTTTTGTATTTCCATTTTCTAACCCGGAAAGGGAAGAGAAAAGGAGAAAGAAGAGAAAAGAAGAGAAGAGAAAAAAGAAAAGGGAGCAGAGGGGAGAGGAAGAAGGGGGGGGAAAATTTTTAAGATGTTTGTTGACTGGGCTTTTGAAAATAGAAAAAATCAAGGTAAAAAGAACAAATAAAATGGGCCGAAGTTGGATTTACATTTTAAAAAAAAGGTGGCTAAAAGGGGGAAAAGGAAAAGCTAGTGGAGGCCCCGGGGTGTGGGGGTAAGGGGAAGAAGGGTGGGGGGGGTGATGGGTGGGGGCGGGTAGGGTCAGGGGGGGATAAATAATGAATTCCCATTTTAATTGGGGTTAAGATTTTATTTTCAGGGGGGAGGGGGGTTACTTAAGGGGTTTTTTTCGGGTTGGTCAAATTTTACGTTTGGGTTAAACATCAAAACCCCCAAATAAAAAATTTAAAAAAAATTTATTTAGGATTTTCGTTAAAAAACAATATTTTTCAAATAAAGCTAATAAAAAATAAAGGAAAAACATTTAAAAAAAAAATTTTTTAAAAGTAAAATAAAAAATAACAATAAAAATTTACAAAAGAATAAAAATAAAGGAATTAAAAGAAAAAGTCAAAAATAAAAAATTATTTCCAATTTTCCCAAGTTTCCAAAAAAAAAAAAAAAAATTTTTTTTGGAAAATTTATTTTTTTGAAAGACTGTAGGGTGTTAGCATCTTTAACTAGCGACGGGAGGTTGTTCCATAACTTGGGGCCCCTTACAGAGAGAGATCTGGCCCCCATGTCTGTGTGGGGCCAGATGATGATAAAACGATGATGGGCGTCCGGCGTGAAACTGAAGGAGTCGTGTCGTGGATACTTTCGTGTTTTTTTTATCCGAACAAGACAGGCTATACAGACACTTTTTTTTTCTCTTTTCTCAAGGTAATTTTTCGGCTCCTTTGAAATAACAGTTTAAGACAAAATATGGCAAGATTTTTCATCCGTTGCCAGACAATCTATGCAAATACTTTTTTTTTTTTTTTATCTCAGAGGACATTTTGGGGCACTTAGAAATAATGGTTTAAGACGAAAATGGAACGTTCTCGGATAGGAAGAGAAAGAATACGTGTCAGGTGAAGAATGAAAAAAAAAATGTTCTAGGCATGAGTTGAAGCATTTTTCTTTTTTTTGTCACGTGGTTGTTACATCATCACATTACCACATTCAGGGAACCTTCTGTTTGATATAAATGATGTTCCTACAAGTATGTGTTTGGTTTCTTCTAAAGAGTCACCAAATTAATGTGACGCCTCGTGCTGCTTTGATGTTTGATTTGAACTCTCGTGTAGTGTAAAAAGTCTTATTAGCGGCGGTGAGGTGGAGGGGCTGCGGGCGGCGGTGAGGTGGAGGGGCTGCGGGCGGCGGTGAGGTGGAGGGGCTGCGGGCGGCGCTGGGCCTCTGGATGGTGTTCTGAATTAGATACGAGGCAACCGACTCGCGAGGCTGATGAAAAAGATCGCGTCGAGTATTTGAGTGTCGAGATAAAACTTTAGTAGTGACAAAAATTTGTAAAAGCGAAAAACGGAGGAGGGAAAAGGAGAGAGAGAGGAAGGGGAAAAGGAGAGAGAGGAGAGAGAGAGAAAAGAAGAGGGAGAGGGGAGGAGAGAGAGAGAGGAGAGAAGAGAGAGAAGAAGAGAAGAGAGAGGGGAAGAGAGAGAGGAGAGAGAGAGAGAGAGAGAGAGAGAGAGAGAGAAAAAAAATTGATTACTCACCCCGGAGAACTTCAGACTTCTTCCTCTCGTGCTCTGACTCAAGGGCGTCGAACACAGCGGCTCCCATAAGCAGGTATGTGAACGTGCACACGATCAGGGAGACGGTACGAACGTTTTGTTTCTTCATTTCACCCACTACGCATGCGCGGGGTCAGCCTCTGGAGGTCAGAGTCCCACACGACCTCACGCATGGTGCACGTGCGCAACTCGGGTCACGACGCAGACAATTGGGGATAAAGGCGAGGAGCCTGTCACTCCTCGAGGTCTTCTAACAAAGAGTTCTTAAGAAGTCGCAACACTTCTCAATGTATTCAGTAAATCACGTCCTTTATAGGTGTGTACTGGAGGCCTAGCGCGGCCGTCAACAGTCCCGGGTGAAAGAGGTGGCTGGAGGGAGACTGAGGCTCGTGGAGAGGCCAGGGGGCTAGAGCCTGGCCCGCCCTGCCTGCTGAGTGCCGCTCCTGCTGCTTGTACCTCTGCCGCCGCCTCCTTCGCCTTCGCCGCTGTTGCTGTTGTTGTATCTTTCCGCACCTCTTCTTCTTCTCTTTGCCTTGAAGTTGTATTTTGCCCGGTGTAGTCTTCTCATCCTCTCACCGTGCAGGTTCACGCACTCTCATAACGGGGCCGATAGGAGGGGCGGAACCCACGCCAGGGTGGGAGAGGGTTGCTCCAGGGCAGCGACACCATCTTCTGGGAGAAGCATTTGCTCCGGCAGTCCACGGAAAGCGCCTTTGGCTCCCAGTACCCGACCCCAGCCCGGGTGAGGCGTGGCCGCCTCGAGGCATCAGAGTGTGGTGGATCGCTCCGGCATCAAGAGAGGCACTCCGGCTGGCGCATTAGCCGTGGCGGCACCAAGTCATCGGATCACGCATCGGTTACTATCTCGTTAACATTTCCACAACGAAAGCACCACGAGGCCCTGATTTTATGAATTGAATAATATAAACTATTTTCTGTTTGACAAAACACCGAAAAAAACTCAAAAGGCCATTATGATATCAAACTCACTCATTTCACTTATCACAATAATATCACAGTGGACAAATTATGTAGATACTTCCAAGGAAAAACGAGAATAAGCACTAAGTTTCAAGTCGTCAATAAGTTCCCGAGGGGCTTTGAGGACTGACGGCCCAGCGGGTCCTGGCGGCTGCTAACTGTCGGCAACAGCAGCAGCAGCAGCAGCAACGGCGGCAAGGGAATGAGTTCTTAGGTTTTGAGGCTGAGATGAGGCGGTGGGGCCAGCCCGCGGCCTCCCAGGATCAGATCTGCGAGAGAGAGAGAAGAGGAAATGGATTAATATTGTTATGTGTGAAGTGTTTTGAAATTAGACATAAAACGATAACATATATAATGGCATGATATAATGTCCTGCAGTACAGAAGATGATGGTTGTCTTCTGTACCCTACGTAGCACATTGGTAGAAACAGAAACAAAACCTGAAGGGGATTCATTCATCTTGTGTCATCGCCGGTAACTTTGCTTAACATCATATCTTAACACAAAGAACTTATCGCCTTAAATTTAAGTGATTTAAGTCGTCACTCTAACCTTAATATATCTAAAAACTATAAAAAAAAAACTAAAAAAAATAGGAACCTGGTGTGATGAAAGAGGCGGTAGTGGATCAGGTGGTGATTTCTTATTAGCGCGACCCCCTTCAACCCTCCTTCCCTCCATATTGCCTTCCTTTAATACCTCTCACCTCACCAACAAAGGCCCGCCGCGACCCCTTTCCTTGGTTGGCTGGAGAACGAACGTAAAGGAAAATATATGACCCGATAACATGAATCATCGCAATGCTTTTTAAACCCACACCCAAACCATCGCCTTCCACTCCTTTCGTATCTGTATTTTGGTACGACCGATGCCTCTTGAGAAAACCAGAGAAAACGAGACACCGGTGACGTTCGTGGCCATATAACCAGCAGTTCCAAAAAGAGGAGAAAAAATAGCAGCATGAGAAAGTACGTGACTTGACTCTGAACACGACCAAAGAGCCTCATTTTCCCCCAGGATCGAGATGTGTCCTGAGTGATGGGTCGAAACGTGTAGCGAAGTGTGATCGGGTTTGTTTACGTGTTTGTTTTCGATGTGGTGTGTGTGTGTGTGTGTGTGTGTGTGTGTGTGCGTGCGTGTGGTGTGCGTGTGCGTGTGTGTGTGTGTGTGTGTGTGTGGTGTGCGTGTGCGTGTGCGTGTGTGCGTGTGTGCGTGCGTGTGTGTGTGACTGTGTGACTGTGTGTGTGACTGTGTGACTGTGTGTGTGACTGTGTGTGTGACTGTGTGACTGTGTGTGTGACTGTGTGTGTGACTGTGTGACTGTGTGTGTGACTGTGTGACTGTGTGTGTGACTGTGTGACTGTGTGCGTGACTGTGTGACTGTGTGTTTGACTGTCTGACTGTGTGTGTGACTGTGTGACTGTGTGTGTGTGACTGAGTGGATAGAACGTGAAATTTGATGAAAGGAACAGAAAGACAAAATAAAACAAAAATGAAGGTAGGCAGAGATGAGTAAAAGGGTAGTGAGGGATGTGTCTATAGGAGAAAGCTTTCAAGAGTCATCACGATCAGGTAATGGTGCAGAACAAGACCTGTCCAACACCCATACAAAACGACGGCCATTACGTAGATTGAAGATGAAGAAACGCAAAGTCCCTCAAGAATCTGTAGAGGGAGAGTTTTTTGTAGGGGAGGAAAGTCAATACAGATGCCGCCACCTCGCCACTCGCCAGAAAAAGTTACATAGGAGTCCAAAGTTCAATTAAGGAACTCAACAGTTGATCTTTTCGACCTTACCTATGATTAAATTTTTAAAAGGTAAGATATTGTGACTTGCAACAAATTTTAAGATAACAGCCTTTTATTTAAGTTACATTGTTAAGTTACATAGTTAATACATAATATATAATACATGGTTACATAGGAGTCCAAAGTTCAATTAAGGAACTCAACAGTTAATTTTTTCTACCTTACCTATGATTAGTTTTTGAAAAGGTAAGATATTGTGATTTTAGGCAATATATTTTGAGATAACCGGGCCTTCCTTTTCCTTCAAATAGTTACGATGATTTCAGGACGTTAGGAAATAAGGAAGTGTTAAGAATTAGGAGAATTACGGCTTAGGGAGGACAATAGGAGATACACTCACTTCGATTTACATTAGAACATAAAAAAATAAGGAAGCTACAAGAAACCATGAGACCTGCTCGTGGTAGTTCCTGTTGACCGATTTGAAAGTAAATATAGAATACATACTGAAAATGTTGCCATGGCGGGAGGCAGATGGATAAGTATGTTTGTTAAGGGTACTGGGAAGGGAACCAACTGAATTACCCAGCTTCCGAGGATCAAGAGCAAAGAGAATTTATGTAACTCCTATATAGAAATAATCTCATAGTACAAATAACCAAAGCTGGAAGTCTGAAAAGGGAATATGAATTTAGATCTTCCGTTGGTGAGACCGTTTCCGTTTCCGAGGATCAAGAGCAAAGAGAATTGTTGTAACTCTTGCGTATATAAAAATAATCTCATAGTAGAAATAACCGAGTTTGAAGTCTGAAAGGGAATATGAATGAAAATCTTCTGTTGACAAAGGGTATTGGTGATCCTGACTGAAAGACTGTTACGTGTTCTTTAATGAAATACGACTGTAATAAATAATTCCTG
This sequence comes from Chionoecetes opilio, assembly GCA_016584305.1. NCBI lineage: Eukaryota > Metazoa > Arthropoda > Malacostraca > Decapoda > Majidae > Chionoecetes > Chionoecetes opilio. The sequence continues at coordinate 662,709 of JACEEZ010004073.1, read as the reverse complement.
CCATTTCCTTGAAAAATAAATTACCGTTTACGAAAAGACGAAAAATTATACTCCCACTTAAAATTTAAAAAAAAATCCGCTTCTATTTTTTAGAAGGACAAGTTACTTTTTCATTTTCATGATGGTAAGAATTTAAGACAGAAAGTGTAAATAATAAACAAATTTGGGTTTACGAACAGATGAACAAAATTAAACTACTCCTTAAGATTAAAAATAAAAGAAACCCGCTATTTGTTTTTAGAAGGACAAGTTACTTTCCGATTTTTATGATGGTAAGAATTTGAGACAGATTTGCGTTTACGAAAAGATGAAAAATTATACAACTCCTTAAGATTAAAAATAAAAGAAACCTGCTACTTGGTTTTAGAAGGACAAGTTACTTTCCGATTTTTATGATGGTCAAAAATTGAGAGAGAAAGTGTTTGTGTTGCTTTATTCATGGAGGATAAAACCAAAATTCAATAAGAGGAAGGTCAGGGTGGTGTGGGAGGCGAGCACCGGCCGCCCAGGTATTGCCGAGGCATCAAGTTTGGGTCCTTCTTTTGGAAATGGTTGGGTTGGGTGTTTGATTTTCAAGTGTATAGCCGAGGTTTTATTGAGAGAGAGAGAGAGAGAGAGAGAGAGAGAGAGAGAGAGAGGAGAGAGAGAGAGAGAGAGAGAGAGAGAGAGGAGAGGAGAGAGAAGAGGAGAGAGAGAGGAGAGAGAGAGAGAGAGAGAGAGAAGAGAGAGAGAGAGAGAGAGAGAGAGGAGAGAGAGAGAGAGAGAGAGAGAGAGAGAGAGAAAAGCATGGAAAAAGGAAATATAACGTAAAGGCAATTGTGAAGAACGAGAAAAGAATGAAATGGGAAAAAAGAGAGAGAGAGAGAGAGAGAGAGAGAGAGAGAGAGAGAGAGAGAGAGAGAGAGAGAGAGAGAGAGAGAGAGAGAGAGAGAGAGAGAGAGAGAGAGAGAGAGAGAGAGAGAGAGAACTCTAAAATGATTAAGAATTATATATTTAACTTTTATGTAACTAGGGTTTTTTTCCTCACTATTTTCGTATCCTACAAATACGACAATTTTTTTTCCCTATTTTTCTAAAGTACAACTAAATGACCTTGAAAACTAATGCCGAAGAGGATTGATTCAGTACACGTCTTTATATATAATTTTTTCCTTATTTTATTTTTTTAACTTTCTCCTTCTCACCTAAAGTTATGGAGGTAATTCCTTTCTGAATAAGAGCAACGTTTTCTTATCCATTGCACACGCTTTGTTCCTGCATATCATTTGTTTCTCTCTCTCTCTCTCTCTCTCTCCTCTCTCTCTCTCTCTCTGTCTCTGTCTCTGTCTCTGTCTCTGTCTCTGTCTCTGTCTCTCTCGTCTCTCTCCTTCTCTCTCTGTCTCTCTCTCTCTCTCCTGTCTCGTCTCTCTCTCGTCTCTCGTCCTCTCTTCTCTCTCTCTCTCTCCTCTCCCTCCTCTCTCTCTAACTCTCTCTCTCTCTCTCTCTCTCTCCCGTCTCTCTCTCTCTCTCTCTCTCTCTTCCTCCCTCTCCCCTCCTCCTCTCTCTCTCTCTCCCTTCTCCTCTCATCATCTCCCCCATCTCCTTCCTCTCTCCCTCTTCTCTCCCTCCTCTCTCTCCTCCTCTCCCCTCTCTTTTTTCTTTCCCTTTCATACCTCTTTTCCTCGTTCTAACACCACTTTCCTTTACGTTATTTTCCTTTTTCCATGTTCCTCTCCTCTCTCTCTCATCTCTCGTTCTCCTGAGTCTCTCCCTTCCTCCCGCTCTCTCTTCTCTCCTCTTCTCCTCATCTCTCCCTCTGCAATTTCCCCTTCTTCTCCTTCTCTTCCTCTTCCCACTTATTCCTTCTGTCCACCTAGCGAGCTCTTCGTTGCTGCTCTCTATATCGTCAACGTTCTCTCCTCCAGCTCTCTCTCCTCTCTCTCTCTCTCTCTCCCTCCTCGACATCCTCTCCCTCTCTCTGCTCAATCTTCCTCCCTCTCTCTTCTCCTCCTCTCCTCCTTCTCTCCTCGTCCTCCGTGTCCTCTCACCCTCTCCTCGTCTCCATCTCTTCCCTCGTCTTTTTTCCCTTCTTCTTTCCTCTCTCTCTTTCTCCTCTTGCTCTTCTCCGTCCGCTCTTTCCTGTCTCTGTACAGTCTTCTTCTCCCCCCCCTTCCTCCCTCTTTATTATTCTCTCTCTTCCTTCCCTTTCTCTATCTACTTCATTCTTACTCCTATTACTTCTCCTTCAGAAGTCGTCAATGCAAAATTGACAGATGTGACTCGACCTTTGCTTCTCTTCACCCATGCAGTGACGTTTACCGCCTTGGTTGAACAAGGGAAATTTCACAATAGAAAAAAGCACTGTCAGGACGAAGACATTTGGTGAAGGATAATGGCCAGCGACAGTACGTAAGATGAGAAAAAATGACAGAGATTGACAAAAACGTGAGTGTGTCGTAAGCGCGAGAGGGAGAGTAGAGCCTAACCGCGTGGTGGAAGAATGTCTTAAAGTAGAGAGCACTAGTATAACGTTTGTAGCAATTGCCCGTGAGTGGTTGGTGGAGTTTAATTCATAATTGATGATAATAAAGAATAGTGGTGGCGGTGGTGGTGGTGGTGGTGGCCTGAGGAGAATTCTGTGAGTCATTTACTCCTGTCGACACATTTTTTTTTCAATTCTTTAGTTTACGAGTAAAAGCAATTGACTAACTGTATATTTGTGTGTGTGTT
>JACEEZ010004073.1:650000-655000 GCA_016584305.1 Chionoecetes opilio | reverse complement strand
GCATAATTTTAGGAGCCAAGGTTATGGAAAGTGAAATGATGATAGTGAGGATTGTAAAAAAAGAAAGTAACTCAATTTTAAAAGCTAAGTACAATTAAAGTGTTCCTGAGCATTGGATAAAGAATATAATGAACTTTAGTATATTTTCTAATGTTACTGAATTGTTGTGAATCTATAAATATCACTTAATTGATGAGTATAACAAGTGGGGAATGATACAACCTTGCCACACACACCACACAGTCCCTTCCTCTCTTCTCTCTCTCTCTCTCTCTCTGTCTCTGTCTCTGTCTCTGTCTCTCTCTCTCTCTCTCTCTCTGTCTCTCTCTCTCTCTCTCTCTCTCTCTCTCTCTCTCTCCTCTCTCTCTCTCTCTTCTCTCTCTTCTCTCTCTCTCTCTCTCTCTCTCTCCTCTCTCCTCTCCTCTCTCTCTCTCTCTCTCTCTCTCTTTTCCCATTCTCATTCTTTTCTCGTTCTAACATTGCCTCTCTCTCTTATTCTCCTTTTACATGCTCTCTCTCTCTCTCTCTCTCTCTCTCTCTCCTCTCTCTCTCTCCTCTCTATCTCTCTCTCTCTCTCTCTCTCTCTCTCTTCCTCTCTCTTTCTCTTCTCTCCTCTTCTTTCATTTCCTCTACATCTCTCTCTCTCTCTCTCTCTCTCTCTCCTACTCTCTCTGCTCTCTCTCTCTCTCTCTCTCTTCTCTCTCTCTCTCTCTCCTCTCTCTGCTCTCTCTCTCTCTCTCTCTCTCTCTCTCTCTCCTCTCTCTCTCCTCCTCTCTCTCCTCTCTCTCTCTCTCTCTCTCTCTCTCTCTCTCTCTCATCAGAATAAGTCTTTTATATAGATACTTGTCACCTCATAGATACCTCTTCAACTCTCCTCTTCCCTCCTCTCTTCTCTTCTCTTCGCTCTTCGAATGAGAAAAGAATGAAGATTTATAAAATTTATAAAATAGAAAGAATGAAATTTGAAAAGTAAGGAATTCAACCAAAGAACAAAGTGAAAAGCGAGGAAATAAAAAAAGGAAGTGAGGAAGGAAGGAAGAAAAGGAAGATGAGGTAACAAGGAAGGAAGGAAGGAAGGAGAGAAGCATGATTAGGAAAGTCTGTTGTTGGTTGTTCATTTGGGTGCCATCCCATGTAGGGATAACTCTCAATGAAAGGGTGGAAGACATCGCCAAGCAGGCAACGTGCAGGGACTCAGTAGATATCCAGGGCACACTGTCATGAGACAAGTCAAGACTCAAGATAGGGACACTCAAAACGACACTGACAAAACCAGGATGGAAAACAAATATGCCAACCATCCGCTCATGGCACACTATACAAATGTTGCACTGCAGACACACTTCTCATACGGCAAACACAGAACTAAATGGAAAGACACAGTCTTCACGAGACTTAGGTTGGGGTCCCCCTTTTACTGGGAACTGGGGATGAACGTGCCCGAGGACGACAAAAAATGTAGATTATGCCAGCAACTCAGGTCCCACACCTTGCAACATTACATACTGCAGTGTCCATCTTTGGCAACTTTCAGACATCCCGATATAGATAATGTCACGGACCAAGTTATCTGGATGACAAACAACGGTCAGGTTGATGCGGCATTACGGAAAACCAGCCTCCAGCGTCTTATGGGATCAGGATAAGTGCAACGGCAAAATAGTAGATATAGTAGATATGGATAATAATGCAATAGTATATATATGTGAGTATGCATATGTGTGTATATGTGTATATGTGGGTGTGGATATATGTATGTATGTATGTATATGTCTGTATATGCATGTATGTGTGTATATGTACATCTGTGTATGTATATGTGAATGTATATGTGTGTGTATGTATGCGTGTATATGTATGCATGTGTGCGAACATGTGTATGTATGTATACGTATGTGTATGTTTGTCTGTATGTGTATGTGTGTATGCGTATATATGTATGCATGTGTATAATATATGTGTGCATATGCATATGTGTATGTATGTGTGTATGTATGAATGTATGTATATCTACATCTGCTCATGTGTGTGTATATGTGTATGTGTATGTGTATATGTGCGTATATGTATATATATATATATATATATATATATATATATATATATATATATATATATATATATATATATATGTATATGTATATATGTATGTATATGTATATGTATGTGTGTATATATCTATAATATGGGATACCTCATAGTAAAGATATAGGATAAAAATAAAATAAAGAAAAACAACAGTATGTTATAGATGGTAATGTAATGGTAGGTAGATTTATGTACAATGCTGGACAGCCTAACTTTTATGTAAGTCATTCTTATCACATTTATGTAGTGTTTAGTAATGTACTTATGATCAGTATGTTCAGGGCGGTGACTGCCTAGGCACCCATACACGTCCTTTGGGACAACGGCATATCCCTCTCATGTGTGTCTCTAGGTAGGCCTTAGCACATATGTGACTGTATGTATTTTTTGTCCTAATAAATGTATCAAATCAAATCTTCGCTCTTCCTTAACTCTCCCCCTTTTTTTCGTTGCCTCTATCTATTTATTTGCCTTTGTTCTCCCTCCCTCTAAGCCTTTCTCTACAATAAATACATTCTCTCTTTGTTTCTCTTCCTCTGCTGCTGTTCAAAACCTTCCATATATTCAATCTTCTTGCATAGTTTCCCTCTTATTTTATTCCTTGAGTACATTTACCTTTTTTTTCAAAGCCATCAACTTATCCTTCTTGTCCCATCTATTATTCCCTCCCGTCTTGGATATTACTTCATCCTTACCAAAGCCTCCTTCAATTAACCTTTTTTTCTATCCCACTCTTATCTTTCTGTCCCTTTTCCACAGTATTATCATTTCTTATCCCTCCTCTCCATGCACCCCTCGCCAACCTCTCCCTATATGTAGCCGCACTGTGAGGTTTCTACTAGTCGTTCAGCATGGTTTCTTCCCTGATGAGAAGCTCCTTGGGCTTAGGTCGTGATTGAAAAGCTTTGTAGCTGGTAGACTGGCGAGGTTGTCTGGGACGGGACGGGGCCAGACGAGACGGGAATGTAAGACGGGAATAGACTTAAACAGGGAGATTTTGTGAACTGGGTATACGAGGTAGGAAGGGTATTAGGGTGAGGTAGACAGAAGTAGAGGAGTAGGAAAAGTGGAAGCAGGCGGTGATAAACAGTATAGTTCTTCTTCGTCAGGAAAAAAGTTTAGAAACATCAACATTAAGAGATAAGGTGATACTTCAAGGTCACTTCAGTCTTCTCGTCCATGGCTGTCCTTCCATCCACGCCCTTGGGTTATGTGTGCTGGAATCCTTCACGTTGTAGTTTTTTGTTAATGATACTGTTGATTTTCGCACCCTAGCTAAGGACACGATGAGTACTTTGTCCGTAATATACTTTGTGATTTATGTTCTTGCGATCTGAAAGGTGTATTGACTAGGGGACAGTGGACACAGTTTATTTTTCTTCAGGTGATCGTAACTCGTGTTTATATCAGCGAGATGTTAAACGTAGTGTTCCGGTTATGCTCTCTCTCTATATATATATAGGAAAGGGGGGATGAAAATACACAGTAACCCTCTGACCTGCGGGGGTCATATGATTCTGAAGTAAATATTGAAGGTATTCGTGTTGACTTCCGTGAGATTTATCATTTTGTTCTCGAGTTCCCCTGACAAGAAATTGTTTTATCAAGACAAACAACACTGTGTGACTTTTCCATGTTCATGTCGCCTCGTGTTTCAGCTCGGGAAGTGTTGACGTATTTTGCGAGAGCGTTGCCTTCCACCCTACACATAAGAAGACACTTGAGAGACGCCTCGAGGGACACCAGACAAGACGTGCCTCAGCAGGGGAAGAATAGGAGGGAGAGTCACTCTTGGCTCCCTCGTAGTGACTGCCATTAAAGGAACTGAAAACCTATCTCTCCATCCTTGAGTGTGTTGGTGTCGGGTTCCAGGCAGGGAAGAGAAACCAAAAGTGGAGGAGACGCAGAGACAGACTTGGCAAGTGACTCAGAGGTTTGGGACGGACTCTGTATGATTGAGAGATACACGAAATTGTGGGATTGCATAGGGAGCACAAGTAACGGGAGGTCTGTTGGCATATGGCTGAATTATTTGTTTACTTTCTCAATGCATTAGTATGAGGGACAGGATAGTACTGTAAAAGTCTCCTCCTCAAGCACTCAGCCCGCTAGTCTAGACGAATCTGTCCGGAAATAAGCCAATACTGTACGACATTTAAAACTGACGGGAAATATCTGATAAAAATATTAAATTTGGCACTATGATCTACTGCTACTTTTTTGGGGGGAGGGAGGAAGGGTTAAATTTTGGGTTCCTGTTTACTGTATGCATAGTGTAAGAGTATGAACAGTTGTGTGTGTGTGTGCGTGTGTGTGTGTGTGTGTGTGTGTGTGTGTGTCTAGCGGTGGTGTGACAGCGTTGTCTGTCGATCTTAAAGTAATCGTCCAGACCATTTCATCATTCCTGATTTTATGTAGTTAGAGTATTGCCATTATCGAGTGTATTAACAATATGTTGTCCCTTTTGCATCCAGTCAGCCGTTTTTTGAATAATCCGCAATCATATCTGTAAATTCCCCGAGCTTCGAAAACGCTGCTGGCAACTGGCAGACGACGGCACCATGGCTCGGTGACGTCACCCCAGGCGCTTCCTCTCTCCCGCGCTAATAGAAATATACGTAAACCTAGTCAATAAACATAGTACTTGAAGAATTTTGGGTGTTTCTGATAGATTATTTTTGCGATATGGTATACACATGCATCCTTGATGGGTACAGCAAGAAAGCTGTGCCTTTCCAGAGAAGTTTGCACGCGTATCAAACCAATAGGCGAGAAATGTGTAAAAAATGTTGGTGCGTCGGACGGACGTAGGTGCGTTGGGGTGAAGGTAGGGAAACGGGGGTGGGTGTTGGTGGTTGGGGAAGGGGGAGGTGTGTTGTGGTGGGGAAGTAGGTGGGTGTTGGTGGTGGGGG
>JACEEZ010004073.1:622500-640000 GCA_016584305.1 Chionoecetes opilio | reverse complement strand
GGGGGGGGGGGGGGGGGGGGGGGGGGGGAAAAAAAAAAGGGGGAACAAAAAAAAAAAAAAGAGAGAGAGAGAGAGAGAGAAAGAGAAAAATAGAGAGGGCAAAATTTGGAAAGTGCCTAGAACCAGAGTGAAAAAATAAAAATAAAAGAGAGAGAGAGAGAGAGAGAAAGAAGAGAAAAGAAAGAAAGAAGAAAAAGAGGAGAAAATGAAAATAAGAAGAGAGAGAGAGAAGAAGGGGAGAAGAGAGAGAGAGAGAGAGAGAGAAGAAAAGGGAGAGAGAGAAGAGAGAGAGAGAGAGAGAGAGAGAAAAGGGGAGAGAAGAAGAAAAAAAGAAAAGGTTAAGAAAAAGAAAAAAATATTAGAAAGGTTAAGGAAAAAGATCGAATAGAAGAAACATTAGAGGGAATAGAAAGGAAAGAAAGTGAGGCAGAAGCAAGGAAGAGAAGAATGAAAGGAGGGAAGGAAAGGTGAGTGAGCATAGAATGAGAATAAACAAATACCGAGAATAAAGAAAAGGAAACAGGAGAGGCGGGAAAAAGGTGTGGGCGGGAAATCCAACGAAGTTAAGAGTTGGAAATCGAAGAAAGAAAGAGAGAATACAAAGGAATACAAAGGAAACACAAACAGCAACAGACCATTAGCTCCTTACATGGCTGTTTGATTGAACTACACTACACTAACTAGATAATGAGAGAGAAAGAAAGAAGCAGAAACAGAGGTGTGAGTAATGAGGCCAAAGCTAAACAGGGAAGGTTGGAATGACGATTAGAACCTTGAAGGAAATATCTTATGGGCCAATAAGGGAAAGGGAGTAAATAGGACACGAGAGAGAGAGAGAGAGAGAGAGGATGAGAGAGAAGAGAAGAGAGAGAAGAGAGAGAGAGATAGAGCGAGTGATAAGCGAATAAAAACGGAAAACAAAGAAAACAAAAGTGTGAGGTGGAAACTAAGGGAAAGAAAATGTGAGCGAAAACCTACGTAACTTTACTACTCAGCGGCGCTAATGAAACACACCCACAACACACACACACACACAGACCACACACACACACACACACACACACACACACACACACACACACCACACCACACCACACACCCACACACAATTAGCAACATAATGGAATCACACACACACACACCACACACACCACACACACACAGACCACACACACACACACACACACACACATCACACACACACACACACACAACACACACACACACACACACACTCACCCACCACACACACACACACACACCACACACACACACACACACACACCACACACACACACACACACACACACACACACACACCACACACACACACACACACACACACACACACCACACACACACACACACACCACCAACACACACACACACACACACACACACACACACAAACACACACACACATCATACACACGACGACACACACACATACGCACACACACACACACACACACACACCACACACCACACACACACACACACACACACAAGTAACACACACAACACACACACACACACACACCACACACACACACACACAAACACCAAGAACACAACACACACACACAAACACACCCACACACACACACACACACACCACACACACACACAACACACACACACACACACCAAACATCACACCACACACCACGTTCTAAGCATCCAATCTGTCTGCTTACGTTGCCATTAGGTCGCAAGGCGCGCCCAATATGAGGAGAAAGAGATGAGGAGAGAGAGAGATAGAGAGAGAGAGAGAGAGGAGAGAGAGGAGAGAGAGAGAGGGTAGAGAAGAGAGGAGTAGAGAGAGAGAGAGAGAGAGAGAGAGAGAGAGAGAGAGAGAGAGAGTATTAACTGAAAAGGCAACTATAGAGAGTGGGAAGTGTATATGGAAAAAAAATTGTGTGGTGTGAAAAATCTACAAACGTTTAAACTCGGAAAACTAAATAAAAGAAACATCAGAACTCCTCGTTAGAAATACCTAACACGTAGTACACAGGGGCGAGCACTAATTTTATTCCCTGTTTTCCTATTGTTTCGTTTTTATTTCTAGGGAATATCTGTATAAGGCTAAAATATAATGTGTGTGATAAAAAAATAGGAGGCACTTCAAAACTCAGATGCAATAGAGCTCGTAACGTACGTAGAGAGGCGGGTATAGGTGCTACAAAGAGCGTAAAAGTATTGTAAGAAAAGATGAATAAGTACAGAATATGAAGAGGTGTCATGATGGCTAAACGCAACTAATCGGTTTTAAATATAATGTAAAAATTAATAAAGAGATAAGACAAGTCTATTAAATATATAGTACAAAAAATAAACCCCATGTTATCGAGACTTAAGTTCAATTCTTTACTATAATTTATTTAGCAATCTCATATTTTCGAGTATTTTTAGGCTGCTTCTCTGTTTTCTCTTTTATTCTCTTTTCTACCTCTATTCTTCTTCCTTAGTACTTATCTGTTTTATGGCCATCCACCTCCTATCTTAATTCCCTCCTCTATCTTCACCTCCTTCGTACTACTGTTCCAACCTCTCTGCTTTACGTCCTCTCCATCCCTCCCTTCTACTACATGTGTCCACCCTCTGTGCTTGGTCGGTGCTCCTCGCATCTCCCTCCCCTTGCCTACTACTGTTCCACCCTCTTCTTGCGTCTCCTCCATCTCCCTCCCTTCTACTACTGTTCCACCCTCTTCTTGCGTCTTCTTGTTCCATCTTGATTTCCTTCCTTCCTTCCTTCCTTCTTTCCTTCCTTCCTTCCTTAGTCATCTTGCTTTTCCCTCCCACTAGTCTTTTGCTCTCGCTGATACCCCTCCCCTAATGGCTCTGGTGTGTGTAGAACTTCTATCCTCCTCATCTTCTTCTTCTCCCTCTCTTCTTCGTCGTTCTTCTCTCCGTCATCTCTCTCGTCTCTCGCCATCTCTCTCTCTCTCGATCTCATACTCTTCAAAAATCTCCATCCATCTCTACTCTCTCTCATACTCTCTCTCTTCATCGCTCTTCTCTCTCGTCATCTCTCTCCGCTCGGTCTCGTGCATCTCTCTCGTCTCTCTCTCTCTCCTCTCTCCCTCCTCTCCTTATCTCATGTCATATCTCCAGATTTTATTTTAAGAGGAATGTCATTTATGGAATTTTTAGTTTCTCTCTCTAATTTCACTCTTCATCATCCTGCACGTCATTTCATTTAATTAATTTCACTTTTCTCTCTCCCTCTCCCGTGTTTTATGTTTATCTTTAGTTTGCGTCATTTCTCCTTATTTTTCCTTTCCTTTTAATCATCTAGCATGTTCTGTCTTCATTTGTCTTGGTATGAAGTTTATCATCTTTTTGTTTTCTCCTTCGGTATTTTCAAGCTTTCAATCATAAGTTCTCTATTTATTACCATACGTCTGACAGTGTTGCTATGTATTTTGTATATATATATATGCAAATGCTGCTTATATTTTAGCCTTATACGTACAACATTCTCTTTAAAAATATAACAATGCTATAAGAGTAAAATTAACAAGCCATCTAAGCAGCTTGTGTCGCTTATTTTTTCAATCAATCTCTCAATTCTATCATCGAGGAGTGAGAAAGAAAAATTACGAGAAATTTCACTCTTCTACAAATTGAATATCATGAACTATTAATCTATATGTAGCAAGTTCATCTTCCCGCTCCTTCCCGGCGGTGTCCTGCGTCAGATTGGCTTGACTCCCTCAGCGTGTGTGGCGTTAAGGTGTTCATAGTGTTCCCGGGGTGATCGGTGTCGGAGGTGCCGTACATGTGAGGAGGCGTGAAAATAATGTGAGGTGGTTTTTCCCTCCTTGTATATGAAAAACATTGAGGTTTAGTGGTTGAGAGAGAGAGAGAGAGAGAGATAGAGAGAGAGCGCGAGATAGAGAGAGAGAGAGAGAGAGAGAGATGTCAGAGAGAGAGAGAGGAGGAGAATCATAGAGAGCATACAGAGAGAGAGAGATAGAGAGAAGAGAGAGAGAGAGAGAGAGAGGAGTAATGAGAGAGAGAGTTATATTTTTTTTGTTTATCATTACTATCATGTTTAGAATTATTGTATATCATCATTGGTAATCATTTAGTATATTGTTTATCAAGAAGTATTTGCGAATAAAAAAAGACGATAGGAAGAGAAAAAAGAAAAACAAAATGATAAGACAGGATGAGGAGGAGGAGGAGGGAGGAGAGGATGAGGAGGAGGAGTACGGAGGAGGAGGAGGAGGAAGGGAGTCGGAGGAAGGAGGAGGAGGAAAGGGTGAGCCGAGAGAGTATGATGAGGGAGAGGAAGAGAAATGAGAATGTTGGGGAAAGTTAGACGTGGACGCAGACGAGGAGTAGACAGACGGACAGACAAACAGACAGACCAGACAGCCAGACAGAAAAGACATAGCAGACGACAGACAGACAGACAGACAGACAGACAGACTATGTGGAAGGAAGGAGGAGGGAGGGAGGGAGGGAGGGAGGGAAGAAAATGGCCGGCCGACGTCTGGGAGAAAACTTGTTCGGAGTAATAATAAGCTTTCATTTTTTTGCGAACCTCGGTGCATTGATCTAAAGGAAGAAGAGAGGCAGGGAGTAGGAAAAACCATAGGTGCACGACAGTCTATAGGTATTAGCAAAAAAACCAGACGACCATGCAAGTCAAAACCATTCCTCATCAGATCATTTCTCTCTCAATATCAATTTCCATTCGCTTCTTTCCTTCCTACACTCTTAGAAAAAAAGGGTAGGAAAAGGGTAGAAAAAGGGTATTTGTAGTGATGAAATACTGCTACCCTTTTTCTACCCTTACAAATATACCCTTGAGGAATCGGATCAGACTCAAATATAATACCCTTTTCCAACCCTCGTCGTCTAAAAAAAGGGTAGATAAAGGGTATACATGAAGGAATATAATCGCAGCAATCTAACCCTCCGCCGAGGAATAGGGTTTAAAATGGTAGTGATTGTGCGATGGTAACCATTTCGCCCGTAATGTACCCTTTATTTCTGAGAGTGTATGCAGTCCTATCAACAGATCAGGTCATGAATATCAAACCTGGACGTGTTATATCTCGTCGACTTTCTCTGCTCATGTCCCAGCCACACACTGACAGTAACTTAGCAAGAAGTCTCCAGTGAGTACTTTCTGCGGGACCCAAACTGCTTCTTGCCCGCCTGAATGAGCAAAATATCGTCTCAGGTTCTCGCGTCCATGGATAAGATGAAGTCACTAAGGATTTTCGTTTTCTTTTTCCCGCCCATGTCGAGGGAAAAGGAGTCGGTAGGAAAGAGGGTGCGACTCGTAAGGGAGGATGAAGGCTGACGGCAAAGGGAAAGAGGATAATGTGTCCTTGTGGTGGTGTTGGTGATGGTGGTGCTGGTGGTGGTGGTTGTGGTGGTGGTGGTGGTGGTGGTGGTGGTGGTGGTGGTGGTGGTGATGATGGTGAAGGTGGTGATGGTTGTGGTGGTGGTGATGGTAAAGGAGAGGGAAGAGAGAGAGAGAAAAGTGAGGGATTGAAAGAATGAACGAGGAAACCTCCACATCCATCCACAATTAACCAAGAACTTCCACATCCATCCACAACGCACCAAAGAACCTCCACATCCATCCACAACGAACCAAAGAACCTCCACATCCATCCACAACGAACTAAAGAACCTCCACATCCATCCACAACGAACTAAAGAACCTCCACATCCATCCACAACGCACCAAAGAACCTCCACATCCATCCACAACGCACCAAAGAACCTCCACATCCATCCACAACGAACCTAAGAACCTCCACATCCATCCACAACGAACCAAAGAACCTCCACATCCATCCACAACGAACCAAAGAACCTCCACATCCATCCACAACGAACCAAAGAACCTCCACATCCATCCACAACGAACCAAAGAACCTCCACATCCATCCACAACGAACCAAAGAACCTCCACATCCATCCACAACGAACCAAAGAACTTCCACATCCATCCACAACGAACTAAAGAACCTACAACTCAACAGATTCCTTCACCTACAACTCAAGAGCTACAACTCAACAACCTACAACTCAACAGCTACAACTCAACAGCTACAACTCAACAGCATACAACTCAACAGCTACAACTCAACAGCTACAACTCAACAACCTACAACTCAACAGCCACAACTCAACAGCTACAACTCAACAGCTACAACTCAACAACTACAACTCAACAGCTACAACTCAACAACCTACAACTCAACAGCTACAACTCAACAACCTACAACTTAACAGCTACAACTCAACATCTACAACTCAGCAGCTACAACTCAACATCTACAACTCAGCAGCTACAACTCAACATCTACAACTCAGCAGCTACAACTCAACATCTACAACTCAGCAGCTACAACTCAACAGCTACAACTCAACAGCTACAACTCAACAGCTACAACTCAGCAGCTACAACTCAACAACCTACAACTCAACAACTACAAACTCAAGAGCTACAACTCAACAGCTACACTCAACAACCTACAACTCAACAGCTACAACTCAACAGCTACAACTCAACAGCTACAACTCAACAGCTACAACTCAACAGCTACAACTCAACAGCTACAACTCAACAGCTACAACTCAACAACCTACAACTCAACAGCTACAACTCAACAGCTACAACTCAACAGCTACAACTCAACAACTACAACTCAACAGCTACAATCAGCAGCTACAACTCAAACAGCTACAACTCAACAGCTACAACTCAACAGCTACAACTCAACAGCTACAAATACTCAACAGCTACAACTCAGCAGCTACAACTCAACAGCTACAACTCAACAACTACAACTCAACAGCTACAACTCAACAGCTACAACTCAACAGCTACAACTCAACAACCTACAACTCAACAGCTACAACTCAACAACCTACAACTCAACAGCTACAAATCAACAGCTACAACTCAACAGCTGCAACTCAACAGCTACAACTCAACAGCTACAACTCAACAGCTACAACTCAACAGCTACAACTTCAACAGCTACAACTCAACAGCTACAACTCAAAAACAACCTACAACTAACAGCTACAACTCAAAACAACCTACAACTCAACAGCTACAACTCAACAGCTACAACTCAACAGCTACAACTCAAACAGCTACAACTCAAAACAACCTAACAACTCAACAGCTACAACTCAACAGTCTACAACTCAAAACAACCTACAACTCAACAGCTACAACTCAACAGCTACAAACTCAACAGCTACAACTTAACAACTTACAACTCAACAACCTACAACTCAACAGCTACAACTCAACAGCTACAACTCAAAAAACCTACACTCAACAGCTACAACTCAACAGCTACAGCTCAAACAGCTACAACTCAACAGCTACAACTCTACAACTACAAACTCAACAACCTAAACTCAACAGCTACAACTCAACAGCTACAACTCAACAGCTACAACTCAACAGCTACAACTCAACAGCTACAACTCAACAGTTACAACTCAACAACCTACAACTCAACAGCTACAACTCAACAGCTACAGCTCAACAGCTACAACTCAACAGCTACAACTCAACAACCTACAACTCAACAACCTACAACTCAACAGCTACAACTCAACAACCTACAACTCAACAACATACAACTCAACAGCTACAACTCAACAGCTACAACTCAACAGCTACAACTCAACAGCTACAACTCAACAGCTACAACTCAACAGTTACAACTCAACAGCTACAACTCAACAGCTACAACTCAACAGCTACAACTCAACAGCTACAACTCAACAGCTACAACTCAACAGTTGACAACTAACAACCTACAACTCAACAGCTTACAACTCAGCAGCTACACTCAACAGTACAACTCAACAGTTACAAACTCAACAGCACAACTCAAAGTTACACTCAACAGTTACAACTCAACAGCTACATCTCAAACAGTTACAAACTCAACAGTTACAAACTCAACAGTTACAACTCAACAGCTACAACTCAACAGTTACAACTCAACAGCTACAATCAACAGCTACAACTAACAGTTACAATCAACAGCTACAACTAAACAGTTACAACTAACAGTTACAACTCAACAGCTACAACTCAACAGTTACAACTCAACAGTTACAACTCAACAGCTACAACTCAACAGTTACAACTCAACAGCTACAACTCAACAGTTACAACTCAACAGCTACAACTCAACAGTTACAACTCAACAGTTACAACTCAACAGCTACAACTCAACAGTTACAACTCAACAACCTACAACTCAACAGCTACAACTCAACAACCTACAATTCAACAGCTACAACTCAACAGCTACAACTCAACAGCTACAACTCAACAACCTACAACTCAACAGCTACAACTCAACAGCTACAACTTAACACGCTACAACTCAACAGCTACAACTCAAACAGCTACAACTCAACAGCTACAACTCAACAGCTACAACTCAACAGCTACAACTCAACAGCTACAACTCAAAACCTACAACTCAACAGCTACAACTCAACAGCTACAACTCAACAACCTACAACTCAACAGCTACAACTCAACAGCTACAACTCAACAGCTACAACTCAACAGCTACAACTCAACAGCTACAACTCAGCAGCTACAACTCAACAGCTACAACTCAACAGCTACAACTCAACAGCTACAACTCAACAGCTACAACTCAACAGCTACAACTCAACAACCTACAACTCAACAGCTACAACTCAACAGCTACAACTCAACAGCTACAACTCAACACCTACAACTCAGCAGCTACAACTCAACAGCTACAACTCAACAGCTACAACTCAACAACCTACAACTCAACAGCTACAACTCAACAGCTATAACTCACCTCCTTACCTACAACACAACAGACAAACACGAAGCAGCTCTCGTCTCGTGCGTCTTCGTGACTTCAATTGTGCGCTACTGACTCCGTTAATCATCGTCCCATCTAATGAATCAGTTTCACTCGGAAGGCAACACCCAGATACCTTGAAGCTCTTACAGCCGCCCTTTAAGATCCTTGATATTCTCTCTCTCTCTCTCTTTTCTCTCTCTCTCTCTCTCTTTTCTCTCTCTCTCTCTCTTTTCTCTCTCTCTCTCTCTCTCTCTCTCTCTCTCTCTCTCTCTCTCTCTCTTCTCTCTCTCTCTCTCTCTCTCTCTCTCTCTCTCTCTCTCTCTCTCTCTCTCTTTTCTCTCTCTCTCTCTCTCTCTCTCTCTCTCTCTCTCTCTCTCTCTCTCTCTCTCTCTCTCTCTCTCTCTCTCTCTCTCCTCTCTCTCTCTCTCTCTCTCTCTCTCTCTCTCTCTCTCTCTCTCTCTCTCTCTTCTCTCTCTCTCTCTCTCTCTTTTCTCTCTCTCTCTTCTCTCTCTCTCTCTCTCTCTCTCTCTCTCTCTCTCTCCTCTCTCTTCTCTCTCTCTCTCTCTCTCTCTCTCTCTCTCTCTCTCTCTCTCTCTCTCTCTTCTCTCTCTCTCTCTCTCTCTTCTCTCTCTCTCTCTTTTCTCTCTCTCTCTCTCTCTCTCTCTCTCTCTCTCTCCCCTCTCTCTCTCTCTCTCTCTCTCTCTCTCTCTCTCTCTCTCTCTCTCTCTCTCTCTCTCTCTCTCTCTCTCCCCTCTCTCCCCTCTCTCTCTCTCTCTCTCTCTCTCTCTTCTCTCTCTCTCTCTCTCTCTCTCTTCTCTCTCTCTCTCTCTCTCTCTCTCTCTCTCTCTCTCTCTCTCTCTCTCCTCCTCTCTCTCTCTCTCTCACCCTCTCTCTCTCTCTCTCTCTCTCTCTCTCTCTCTCTCTCTCTCTCTCTCTCTCTCTTTTCTCCCCTTTCGTTCCATCATCCCCTTCTCTTCCCATCCTTCCATTTATAGTCATCTCTTTCCTCCCTTCCATCACTTACCTTCCGTAATCACCCTCTCAGCCCTCCGCCTCTAATATAAAGTGACTACCAAAATAAGAAGAGACACTAAGGTTCACAAGAGGGAACGGTTCACGTCTATTACACTAAAGTACAATAATTCAGCAGAAAAAACAATGTACGTACCAAGAAGTTACTGTTGCGTAAAGACAAAACTGAAACCCCTTGGCAGAGAACGTGAAATTTGGAAGGAAAGGCGAATAGGCCAATAAAACAGTCACTCGAAACATGGGAGGAAAAAGAATATTGTAGGCCTTATGTTTATCCGGTTACGTAAGCGGCCTAGGTATGTTTCCGTTTTGCCTCTCGTTTATACCGCTTGAGGAAGGTTTAGTGTCAGCGCCGAAACGATCTGACATCTGCTCGACGAGGGAGAGAAGGGAAGGAAGGAAGGGATGAAGGATGGAAAGAAGGATGGATGATTGGATGGTAAGAAGGAAAAAAGGAAGGAAGGATGGAAAGGAATGTTGGAGGGTAAGGAAGGAAGGAAGGGAATGAATGAATGAAGGAAGGAAGGAAGGAAGGAAGGAGGGAAGAAAGGGAAGGAAGGAAGGAAGGATGGATATTTGTATGGTAAGGAAGAAGAGAAGGAATGAAGGGGGAAAGGATGGAAGGAAGGAAGGAAGGAAGGAAGGAAAGAAGGAAGGAAGGAAGGTAGGAAGAAAGGAAAGAAGGAAGGAAGGAAGGAAGGAAGGAAGGCAGGAAGGCAGGAAGGAAGGAAGGAAGGAAGGAGGGAAGAAAGGAAAGAAGGAGGGAAGAAAGGAAAGAAGGAAGGAAGGAAGGAAGGAAGGATGGAAAGGATGGAAAGGATGGAAAGAAAGGAAGGAAGGAAGGAAGGAAGGATGGTTGGATGGAAGGAAGGATGGAAGGAAGGATGGAAGGAAGGAGAGAAGGAGAGAAGGAAGAAAGTGGGGAAAGATTGGAAAGAAGGAAGGAAGGAAGGAGGGAAGAAAGAGAAGAAGGAAGGAAGGAATGAAGGAAGGAAGGAAGGAAGGAAGGATGGTTGGTTGGATGGAAAGGAAGGCTGTTAACATTCTTCCGTTTTTCTATCAACCCGAGTACTTCTCTGAAACCAATGGGCTGCAACAGACTTTTTCTTTCCTTTTATTTATCTTGTGTTAACCCGTGAGTAGAGTGGAGTAGAGGGGAGTGGAGGGGTGTATAGTGGAGTGGAGTATAGTGGAGTAGAGGGGAGTGGAGTGGAGTAGAGTGGAGTAGAGTGGAGTATAGTGGAGTAGAGGGGAGTAGAGTGGAGTAGAGTGGAGTAGAGGGGAGTAGAGGGGAGTAGAGTGGAGTAGAGTAGAGTAGAGTGGAGTAGAGTGGAGTAGAGGGGAGTAGAGTGGAGTAGAGGGGAGTAGAGTGGAGTAGAGGGGAGTAGAGTGGAGTAGAGTGGAGTAGAGGGGAGTAGAGTGGAGTGGAGTAGAGGGGAGTAGAGTGGAGTAGAGTGGAGTAGAGTGGAGTAGAGTGGAGTAGAGGGGAGTAGAGTGGAGTAGAGTGGAGTAGAGGGGAGTGGAGTAGAGGGGAGTGGAGTGGAGTAGAGTGGAGTAGAGTGGAGTAGAGTAGAGAGTAGAGTGGAGTAGAGTGGAGTAGAGTGGAGTAGAGTGGAGTAGAGTGGAGTAGAGGGGAGTAGAGGGGAGTAGAGTGGAGTAGAGTGGAGTAGAGTGGAGTAGAGTGGAGTAGAGGGGAGTAGAGGGGAGTAGAGTGGAGTAGAGTGGAGTAGAGTGGAGTAGAGTGGAGTAGAGTGGAGTAGAGGGGAGTAGAGGGGAGTAGAGGGGGAGTAGAGTAGAGTGAGAGTAGAGTGAGAGTAGTAGGAGAGTAGAGGAGAGTAGAGGAGAGTAGAGTGGAGTAGAGTGGAGTAGAGTGGAGTAGTAGAGAGTAGAGGAGAGTAGAGGAGAGTAGAGTAGAGTAGAGTGGAGTAGAGTGGAGTAGAGTGGAGTAGAGTGGAGTAGAGTGGAGTAGAGGGAGTGGCGTGGAGTAGAATGGAGTAGAGTGGAGTAGAGTGGAGTTGCATCTATACACCGCACGTAAAAAAAAAAAAAAGTTGTTAGATATTTTTTCTTTTAACGAAGGAACAGTTAATAGGATAAGCCTGAATAACAAGAAGCCTTTTGAGCCAAGAAATGAAGCCTTTTTTTCAATGAAGCCATGTGATTGAGTAGGGAAATTCAATAACGTGTAGACGAAAGGGACACGAATAAGAGGTTGGAGGGCGAGTTAGGAGTGACAACAACACTGAAAACTAACGCTGAGTGGATGTGTTAAGGATAGGGGTGGAGGGAGAACAAGAACATGGAGCAGAGTAGAGTGGAGTAGAGGGGATTAGATTGAGTAGAGTGGAGTAGAGTGGAGTGGAGTAGAGGGGAGTAGAGTGGAGTAGAGTGGAGTAGAGGGGAGTAGAGGGGAGTAGAGGGGAGTAAAGTGGAGTAGAGTGGAGGGGATTAGAGGGGATTATAGTGGAGTAAGTGGAGTAGAGTGGAGTAGAGGGGAGTAGAGTGGAGTAGAGGGGAGTAGAGGGGAGTAGAATGGAGTACAGTTGAGTTGAGTGGAGTAGAGGGGATTAGATTTGAGTAGAGTGGAGTAGAGTGGAGTAGGGTAGAGTAGAGTGGATTAGAGTGGATTAGAGTGGAGTGGAGTGGAGTGGAGTGGAGTGGAGTGGAGAGAGTGAGTGGAGTGGAGTGGTGATCAAGTGGTGGTGATGTGAAGATAAGAGATACAAGCGAACCACGTATAATATCGATAAGTATAGGGAGTGAGTGGGATTAACCTGTAGTGCAATACGTAGAGAGAACAGACAACACTTGAGCCAAAAAATCAAAACAAAAACACTGATTGGAAGTGACTTATAAACTGGAGGACTGTAGAATTCTAAAAGGGATTGGAATAACCTGAATCCACGTGTCATTAGCCTTCTGATATTTCAATTAACGAGAGATAGAGAGGATAAACGGACCACCTCCTGGGAAAATTAAAACCAGATGTGACAGAAATAGGTCTAGAGGGGCGAGGAGGAAGACGAGGGTAGGGAGGAGGAGGGAGGGTAGGGGGGGGTGTAGGGGGGAGGGGGAAGGAAGAGGTGAGGGGGAGGAGGAAACAGGCCTATGAGAGGAGTGGTTAAAAAAGACGGGTGGTGGCGAGGGGATGAGACGACAAAGAATGGAGAGAATATAGGAATATTATTAAGAATTCAAATCAGCGTTCCTAATTTTGAGCCTCAGTTCCATACCTCTCCCTTTCCTTCCCTCTCCTCCCTCTCCTCCCTCTCCCTTTCTCCTCTCCATTCGTCCCTCTCCTCTCCGTTCCTCCTTCTCTCCCTCCCTCCCTCCCTCTCATCCATCTGTTCTTCGTGACCCGGGAGCTTTGAACGAGTTTCGAATGTTTAATATATACGAATTTTGTCTGATTTAATGTGGCATCCGAGAGGGAATTCGATAATGGATGAGGATATAAAACGTCGACGAGGAGGATGTGAGTCACCTACCAATTGGGAAACACACGCTTGGTTTATGAAGGTGTTTTTGTTATCATGTTTTCTCCTTCCTTGGTTTTACGGCAAGAAGGAGACGGATGAAGACATTATTTAATTTCTGGTATACTAGAGACTAAATTATACTTCTTTGGTTTTACGGCAAGAAGGAGACGGATGAACACATTATTTCACTTCTGGTAACCTACGAGAGACTTAATGATGCTTAAATAATGATAACAGTAGTAGTAGGGGTGCTAATAGTAGTTTTTTGTGATAATAATGCTAATGATAATAATAATAGTAATATGTAACACAGCTGTTTCTGGATAATACGAAGCTTTATTAAGACAGAAGCTGAGTTTAACGTAGTAACACAATCACAAGAAAGAAAAAATATTGAATCCTTTGACTTATACTCTTCCCTCACGTCCTAACATCCCACCACCAACTCTTCCTTCTTTTTGATAACACCCACCGTCGTGATACTCTTCAATATACAAACCGTAACGTAACTATAAATGCGCCACTATATTATATCCAGCTGTACGTTGAAGAATCCAATTATTTACCACGCTTAAGTAACTTTTCTTTCTCTCTATAGATATAAATGATAATAGTAATAGCATGAATAGCCATTAACTCATTTCCCCTATACTTAACATCGCTTCTACTCTTCCTTTCCCTTCTCTCTTATCCCTACGTCCCTCCTTCCCCTCTCTTCCCCTTCCCCTCAGCTAGATAATAATAGTAAATGTAAAAAGAAAGGTACAGAACTTTGAATCAGCCAAGGTAGGTACCTTAAATAACATATGGAGAGTAGGAAAAAAAAAGGGAATCTGAGGAATTTAACGTGAGTATATTCCCCGTAGATAAGTAGAGAGTTTTTGGGCCATCCAATACTTCACTCAACTTTATCTTGCCTAAACAAAATTGTGGCGCGGAGAAAGTAGCGACGGGCGGCCTGAGGGAAGCATTGGAGGGAGAAACGATGTGTGGGAAGCCGGAAGAGAGGAAGGGGAAGAGAGGGGGGAGGAGGGACGTAGGGATAAGAGGGAAGGGAAAGGAAGAGTAGAAGCTATGTCAAGTATAGGGGAAATGAGTTAATGATGCCTAAGAAAGAGAGAAGATGAAGGAAATTGTGCAAAAAGGTGATATAACGAAGGAAAGAAGAAGTGATGATATAGATGGAGAGAGGAAATGATAGGAGGGTGACATGGAGAAGGAGGAAAGATAGGAAGGAAATAGCGCAAAGGGATGGAGTAGAGAGGGAAAGTAGAGGTGATGTTAGAAAGTGGGGAGTAAAGAATGGGAGGGTGACATATAGAAGGAGGTAAGATACGAAGGAAATAATGCAAAAGGGTAAAATAACGAAAGAAAGTAGTAGTGATGCTAGAAGGAGGGAATAAAGAATGGGATGTTGACATATAGAAGGAGGGAATATAGGCAGGAAATGGTACAAATGGGTGAAATAAAGAAGAGATTATGTAAGAAGGAGGGAGGAAAGAATGGGAGGGTGACAAGAGGAGAGGGAAGGAGTGACGCGAAGTGGTTACAGCAGAGGGAGGAAAGAGGATAAGGCCCCCTCGCTGGAGACACGGGACGGGGACGACACGCTTGAGGGGTTGGATGGGTCTTCGCCGCCCGGCTAACCCTGACAACTGAGCGACCCGCCAAGTTATGTTCGGCGCGGGGAGAGGGAAATGCCGGCGATAAATTGGATTCCAGGGTGTAATATCGAGTCGCTGTGTCTTGTTGGTCCTGTAGGTGTGGCGACTGTGTTATGGCACCTGTGTTTACCTTTATCACCTCCTGCCACAGAGAGAGAGAGAGAGAGAGAGAGAGAGAATCAAAATCAAGGAGGAAAAAACTGGAAGAAAAAGAACAGGCGACGCTCAATATGGCAGTTTAAAATTCACCCCAAGAGACATCCGCCACTAAGAAAAGGTTATGAGACGAGCGCCCCCCTTCCCCCTTCCCTCCCCCCATAAAAATAAGGCTCAGGAGGTCACTAATTTCGAGGCATTAGCATGATATGAATTATTCACCAGAAGTCACTGATGAGCCGCCGCCTCCTCACTCTCTAAGGTTTTGTTTTCACTTCAGAAGCTGACTCTCACCCGTCAATGTTCTTTTTTAATGCCTGGTGGACACAATCTTGGGACATCCACCCTACTGTGTGTGTGTGTGTGTGTGTGTCTGTGTCTGTGTCTGTGTCTGTGTCTGTGTCTGTGTCTGTGTTGTGTGTGTGTGTGTGTCCTCTGGGACTTTGACATCAGCGAGATAGTTTCTTAAGACGGATTATCTACGAAAACTCTTGCGTCGTCTTCACCAAAATATATGTCGCAAGAGAGTATTTGGTAATTTAATGGCCTCGAGGCGCAAAGTTTTCCAAGAGACTATAACTGTGGCAAAATAATGCGCGCCGCACAGCCACACACACACACACACACACACAACACACACACACACACACACACACACACACACCACACACCACACACACACACACACACACACACACACACACCAACACACCACACACACACACCACACCACACACACACACACACACACACACACCACACACACACACACACACACACCACACACACACACAACACACACACACCACACACACAACACACACCACACACACACACACACACACACACACACACACACACACACACACACACACACACCACACACACACACACACACACACACACACAACACACACACACACACACACACACACACACACACACACACACACCACACACACACACACACACACACACACACACACACACACACACACACACACACACACACACACACACACACACACACACACACACACACAACACACACACACACACTTCAATGCTCACTCACCAATTTCCTTCGCGCAACTCACACTTCAAATACACTTCAAAAATTCCACACGACCGACCTCCTCTACCCGGCAACCCATCCCATCTCAACCCCGCCTCTGGTTTTAAATAAAGCCACGTGTTTCCCACAGAGTATCCACTATTACCGCAGCGGCTTTACTGAAAGGTGAGGCGAGGATGTAACACAAGCGACGCGGCAGCACTCAGTCCATAGTTACGTGGGAAGCGGAGGTAAGAGGCTCAGATGCATGCCTCTCTCTCTCTCTACTCTCTCTCTCTCTCTAGGTAAGGGCTCGGGTGTTATGGCGCTCTCTCTCTCTCTACTCTCTCTCTCCTCTCTCTAGGTAAGGGCTCAGTGTTATGGCGCTCCCTCTCTACTCTACTCTCTCCTCTCTCTCTCTTTTCTCTCTCTCTCTCTCTCTCTCTCTCTCTCTCTCTCTCTCTCTCTCTCTCTCTCTCTCTCTCTCTCTCTCTCTCTCTCTCTCTCTCTCTCTCTCTCTCTCTCTCTCTCTCTCTCTCTCTCTCTCTCTCTCTCTCTCTCCTCTCTCTCTCTCTCTCTCTCTCTCTCTCTCTCTCTTTAATTGTTATCTCCATCTATCCATCCATTCTTTCCTTTCTCTTTCCTATGCCTCCTATCCTTCCTTCTCATCCATGTCCATAGTTACGTGGGAAACGGAGTATACAAGGGCTCAGGTGTTATGTCTCTCTCTCTACTCTCTTTCTCTCTACTATCTCTCTCTTTCTCTTCAATTGTTATCTCCACCCATCCATCTATTCATTCTTTCCCCTTCCCTATGTCTCCTTCCTATCCCTCGCATCCCAATAGCTAGTACGTATAATCATTCCATTTCATCCTTTTGACTGTGTGGTCCTCAGGGGGGCAGGAGCGAGGGTCACTTTCAATGGTTTTCACAGTGATGGCCGCCGCGATATTAAATTTGAATATTCAGAACGTGCCGTAAAGGTGCTCTACAGGGAATACACGGCACCACCACCTACTCAGAAAAATATTTGATGGTATACGTTACGTTTCTCCTCCAAGTATTCTGATGGAGATGAGAAAGAGATAGAAGGAGAGAGTTAAAAGAGTGAAGGGAGTGAAGTGGCGTAGAGGAAGTGAAGGAGAACGAGCCTGGTTTTGCCTTCTAGCCGCCCCTTTAACCCTGAATTATGTCTCTCATGTTCACTTCTTATTAAGTCTTAAAGTTGCCCGAGTAAGAGAAGGAATTATCGCCCA